>UXSR01005816.1:1820-27379 GCA_900604375.1 Mesocestoides corti
GAGTCCACAAGACGATCTTCTCAAGGACCTCGACACTGTCAGAGATCGAGTGAAAGATGTTGCACAATGTCCACCCGCACGCATCTGTTCCACATCTTGAATACGGTCGCTGACGACCGCCGTGAAGATTTCTCCATACCTCACAACGTCTATTTTTCCAGCGAAAGTGCTAGCAGGTAGCCATTTGGCTGCGTATTTTTGGATTTCATCTCCACAAAAGCTGAATAGCTCGTAAGAAACCTGCTTTTTTGTTGCTCTGATTCGGATAGAATATGATGCTTCGGCAATGCCAGCGACAAATATTCACCAATTAAAGAAAAGGTTTCTTTAATTATAATAGCGTTTAGCTAAACCAACAGCAAGAGTGTAAAACGTCTTCTTACTTCACGAGAACTGGACACATTGTAGATGTTTTTTTTTTTAAAATGCTCCACAATGTGCAATCAAGTTCATTCCTCTCTCATCCGTTTCACCAGATCCCCGTCCGAGTTCTCTTTAAACTCAACACATTTTGGAAAGGTCAAAATCGTCGGCAGCAATAGCGATCTACCTTTCATTCCTAGCCAATATTTCGATCCCTCGTTTGGGGCAAAAGAAGCTGCCTTTCGCGAAACAGTTTTGCCAATCGGAAAATCGGCTCTGGAAATATTTGGGCAATCATTATACAGAGACACGAAAGCTGGTCTCAGGTAACGCTTCTAATCATGAGGAGGTTCTTGTGAAAGTCTTCCAGGATCTGGAAGTTCGCAGTCTGTTTGCAACTTTGCAAGACATCAGATCGGTGAAGCTGCTTTTGCTAGGAGTCCACGAAAGTCCAGAAGACGATCTTTCGATCTCACCTACTCCACAAGTGATTCGAATCGTCTCGACGACTACTTTTAATTCCATAAACATTACTGTCCAAGTTGGAACTAGGAAAAATTTATTCAAAATGCTAGAACGCAACACAAGTTATCAACTTGCCACAAGCACTATCGGACCCGTTTTGTTATTTCATTAGACTAAACGCCACTAAATGTCCACAAAGTAGGTCAGTGCATTGTTGGCCGCTAGGAGCCGACTGTCCTATTGTTTAAGAGTAGGCACGTAGACTGGCAACCGTCGCACGAGTGGAAGACAATCGTCTGGAAGTCGCAAATCACACCCAGTGGGCACACCCATTTGCGTGTGTTTTGTCGAGACATAATGTCTCCTGGTTTGTTCAAAATCAGCATCTAAAAGTGGTTGTTTTGTTTAAATTAGATGATAATTAACAGATTAGAAAGCAAAAAAATTTGGACATCTAAAAGGCTTTGATAATGAAATGTTTAAAAACATCTGGTCCATACTGGCAGAAGTTCGCTTTCGGTTTGAATTCAAATTAAATACCAAATGCTTTCATCAAAATGGTAATGGTTTAATTAGTAATATTCTCTGCATTAATTCCTATAACCGCGTGTTGTATGGCTACATTTATTGTGGTTTTTCTCCAAGAAAATCTGTGGAACCGATTTCTGCCAAGTAAATTACTTTCAGCAAACAAAAGAGGTAAAGACCAGGTCATGAGAATACGGTGGGTGTTGGTGAAGCATCATGTGGTCTGGCGTTGTCATGGTGAATAAGGATGTCTTGCAATGGCTCGAGTTTCAGTCTAATGTTCAAGATCCACTGAACTCGCAACGGCATATTCTTTAAATGGCAGAACTGTACGTTTCACCGCAAACAGCTGTTTTAAAGCTAAAACATAATGACTTACAAATTCTAGTCATTATGCATCAGTTTCAGCCCAGGCTGAAGTTTACGCGATTCTGATTGGTTCAAAAATTTTCGTTTGTGACCCTGGTATTCTTTGCGAAGGATTTACACTGGTTGAATGAATCACATTTATTTTGGCTACAATCCTACAGAAGGACACATTAATAAGATAAATGATATATATTTTTTAAAAATTTGCGCACTTGTAATTTGTTTTACATAAAAAAGGTTATATTGAAGATGTAAACAGGCGTTAATAATAGCTAACAATAACTTGTTTTGTTGTCAAATAAAACCGAAACTACATGGGTAAACATGTAATGTGACAATCTGCTAGAGTACAATTGGATAGAATTTGAGGCGTACTAAGGTATTTTAAATTATGCGCCAGATGTCCAAGTGACCTTGAACCAAAGGACAGCCGATTATCAAAGAAAAAGAATCATGTTTTTGTCTGATAAACTGAATGTGATCTACATTAATTGGTAAAAGTCACCTGGGGAAGATATTTATCTCAAGGAGCTTTTTTCAACCAGTCCCTAATTCATTTAAGTAACACCAGATAAATTAAATTTATAAAACCAAATATATAGATTAAAAGACCGCCATTTGGTTTAAAAAATCCTTTGTTTAGGCGTTTTAGTTGATTTAATCCAACCGCAATGAAAAGTTGCAGCTGCGTTTGATGATTTTTCACCCACTTCCTGTTAAATATGACCCAACTTAAGGAAAAAAAAATTTTTTCTTTGGATGCGGAAAAAATAATTTTTGGGCAAATTTACAAATTGTTAACCAAAAATTTGATCTGGATAAATATATAGATTTTTCTATGACTGAAAAAAACTGATTTTACAATATCGAGCAAGGCCTACTTCCGAAACTACGAAATCAGTTGACTTTTTAAATTGAATCTGGGGTTTGTTTTAATAAAGTGATAATTCAAAAATTACCTGATCAGTTAATTTCAGTTTTACCTTGAAATCATCTGTTGCTTGGTCACCGAATGTTGTGGGCCCCAGAATGTAGCCTTGAACCACGCCTGGGCCACGAAACTAACCCTGGCCCGATTACGCTTACCTGATTACCGCGATGAAGGAAAAAGACCGGAGAGGACGTGGACACAGGCGTTTACTTCAGAGGTCAACCACGTTGGTGTCGTTGTGTCGTGTGTGGGGTTTGTGCGTGTGTTTTTATACCTCGGAATTGTGAGTCATACGTGCGCTAACATCGGGACCTATGTGTGAAAATAATCCAAGATAAATATTCGTGCAAATGAGGAGGGAATCGGGGATCCGCGCGGCTAGCGATACACTGCGAAAAGAGGGAACCCAGTGTCGGAGACTGGAGTGACCGGATTAGCGGGTGTGAGTCAACGACGTTCGCAACATTGTTGTGGTGGTACTAACAGTGGTGTTAGTAGTGGCGGTGGTGGTAGTGGTAGTAGGAGTGGTGATAGTACTAATAATGTTAGCAGTAGTTGTAGAAAAGCCCTACACGTGTATAGCAACTTGAAGATTTCAGTCGATTTCTTTTGCTTACACCCTGGAGTTAAGGCGACAGACCGTGAATTCAAACTACGCGTTAAGTCCTTCTCTGTTTAAACAAACAACGATTGTGAATCTAAAGCCTATTGCAATGAGCTGCCCCATCTATTGACCTACACACTTTTTTTGAAAACATGGTTATTTTTTTCAAATTGTCGAATGTTTCTAGACATCACGAGTTAACAAGCCACACTCCGTTCTGAAAAAAAAGGCTGATGTTTCCTTACTCGGTCTTCCAATTTGAGGCAGCGAACACCTGATGTGACCTGCGTTGATTCACACTCGATCACACCGGCCTCCGCCACAGGTTCTCCCGTTTTGCAGCATGTCGCCGGATCCTTAACTCCCAAACACAAAGACGATTTGGTCAAATTCCCGGATACACGGCTGACTCTGTCCTTCCGCAGGCACCATCCTGTTGGGCAGTTGGTGGCGCATGGCGCCGCAAAACGCCATTTGTGTACGTTGCGATGACGCGCCGTCACTGGTGATATATTGCGTAACTTACTGCACAGTTTGCATCAATTAATGGAAATGTCACATTGCGAATGCCACGGTTCAACCCCTGTCTCAGGTTTTTAGTAAAAATTAACCTTTCCTACTCAAATGAATTCAGTAATAACAATATTACCTCAACACGAAGATGGTAAAATGAGTCAACTTATAAACGATTGTTGGTAAATTACGAGGAATGTTGAATTAACTTAATTCACTGAGGCTCATTTAATTACTGCTATGAACTTGATTTAAAAAAAATTGGAAGCCCAAACTATCATAAGGCATTCCGATTCAAACAATTGTTTTTTTCCACGAACACATATTCCTGTCCTGTTTCGGTGTTTTTAAAACACCGTTGCAGGAACAAAAGATGAATGGCTTCTCGTGCAGTCGTAAAATTTGTCCAAAAATAGGCTTTTTTATGATTTTGGTTTAAACTGCCCTTTTACTCACAAGTGGGTGCTTGACAAATTTTTCCCCTCACAACCAGTAATTATTCCTTTTTTGGAAAAAAATTTGGAAGTTTTTATTTTAACAGAAAAAGTAAATTTTGTTGGCGCTTGCAAATTCTCGTTTAAGTTTTGAAAGCAAATTATATGCGTCATGGTTCCGCGAAAAATAGAAATTATTTTTTTCTCAAAATTGCTCTTTTTTTCCTGTGAAAGTGTTCTATTGATTCGTCATGATTTCTATTCAGAGAAAATGTTTGTTTCTATACCTTGCAGACAATGAAGCAGCTAGCATTATGTAGGGGTCAAGGTCAAAGACACGCAGTGCCTGTTAAACGACGAGTGGTCCGGCGTTGTCATGGTGACGAATGACGTCATTCTTGTCGCCATCTGATTGGGTCGAGATATTGAGTTGGATGGGGTGATCAAACTTGTGCATTGCAGTTACTGGCTGGCATTATGGTAGAAACTAGTTATCCCTCGAGCACAGATCATCGTTCATTCGAGGTCGTGAAGAAAGAATCGTGTTGATGACCGTGAATCTGGGTTGTGTTTAATCGAAAAACGCCACCAAATCATCATCATCATCATTACATTATGTCTATTAAATTCAAGGTTGATAACGGCTTTGGAATCGACTATACCAAACTCCGACTTGTTTCAAACTAAAAACGCCATCCGAGTAAATATTTTGAAAACTTCATGTTTCATTTCTAGTTCTCACGCAAGGTTTAAACTCATGCAATATGTCGAAAACAATTCTTTTTAATTATAACTTTGGTAGTTTTAACAAAATAAGTCAAGAATTTATATTGACTTACGATCCATTTAAACAACTACCAGTTGACCAATCGAGTATGGAGGCTACGTCAATTCAGTCATAAATGGCAAAATTTTGAAAAAAATTGCTTATTTGCTTTAAAGATCCTCATTGGTCAAACGGTTTTGTACTTAAAATGTTGAAAAAATGAGGGATATAGATAACAAGCAGTAAAAATAGCAGTGTACGCAATTCCGTAATCACTGTTTTGGAATAAACTGTTTAAAAATCAAGCCAGATAACCATTTTTAACGCCGATTTAAGCTGATCTGCTGAGGTAAGATGCGTGTTTAATTGGTGAACATATGCAGAGATGTCATTGGCTCTTGTAATATCAAGAACCTCACCAATTTTGGCCATTTTCATTGCTAATTCTCCTCAAACACACCATCTGAGCACAGGCAGTTTGTAAATAGTTACACGAGGCGTTTGGTGTGCTATTAGTTGAGAAAAAACCGAGTTGAAGTACTGTGTTTAGGTGACACCCCAGTGACCACCTACGCCCACAACCTGTGCGCGATAACACCTGGCGGACATGACGCCACTGTTGGTGAATTTGATACACCGAGTGCCTGCATTCTGTGTACACACCATTCATTAAATTATTCTTGCGTTTCACGTCGTAACCCAGTCAGGTGACCGGTCAGTTTGCGTTCCGTTGCAGCGCATTTCCTCTGTTTAATTGTCTGCGCACTCTAAAGTCCAATTAATGCACTAAAGTGCAAACGAATATCACAATTTCAAATAATTTAGAGTGTAAATTTAGACATCGGTTGTTGCGAAGCTTTTCAAATTTTCTCACTTTTGGCGTTTTCGTTTGATGTGAAATATGCCATTTTCTAGAACACTAGACAAAATTCTGATGATTTTGGCAGTGCTTGTGCAAATGTGCTTTTACTTTGGCCCAAAGTGGTGATTTTTCTTGTTCAAAAAATCTTCACATTTAACTAAAGTGCCAGAAATTGTGCAGAAACTTGAGCAGGATTAATCACACAGAGAGGGATATGCGAAATCTTTCATGAGTATACGAAGGAGTACAGGTGAGGTGATGGTCTATTTTGGGCGCTAAATAAGCGTGATTGGCCAAATTTACTACGCTACAGTGATCGCTAGTAACTAGTTCTCAAACCTGATTGGCTGCTACCGATGTGAGCACATTTCTCACGGATGGTGGTATCTTGTGCTAGAACTGGGCTGTCCCAAATTTGGGACCCAAAAGTCAGGCGTGGATAAAATTAGTTAATTTCTTTTTCTAAAATCAAATATGGAACCTGCATATTTCCCAGAAATAATAAAAATTTGCGATTTGTGTTTGCTACCCCTTAAAAACCTCGAGTTGTACGCCATCTTTTTTTCGAAATACTGTCAATACCTAAACTAAAAACGATGATATTTGAGGCGTACTGAATTCGGTGTGTCTGCTAAAGATTAACCTCTTAAGCGTAAAGTTAAAGGCAGTAATTGACACCATCTGTTCACATTGGCGGAAATTCAATTTGCGATGGAATGTGGATACCACCACCACTACGCAGGAAACTTTCAAAATTTATGGCTGTGACAGCTGACATTCAAATCGTGCGAACCCTAATTCATAAAAGGGAGCATTTCGATGCGTTAAATTAATTTTTATTCAGACTCGCAAGCACCATCATATAATTAGCAGAAATTGAGGCAGCCAGTTGTTTTCTAACACCAGCTGGCGCGATTCAGATGTCTGTAAAAGGCATTAACATATCCGCATAAATTGTTTGAATTCAAATTTGCCGCCTTCACCCCATTGGTGAATTCATTCTATCTGCCATAATAGCATTCAAGAAATCGATAATCAATAAACTTCGAAAACAGTTCGAAATTCTCCCATGCATCTCATCTGGTGTGGCACTACACCACAAGCTTCAGAAATCGTAATCAAAATTTATGTCAAAATAATTAGCCTGAATTCAAATTTTAGTTACAATCAGTTAATTGTAATTGGCTGCAACAGATTATGGTCAAAATATTGCATATTTTAGTGACACACATATCAGAATTCATATTAATCTAAAACTATTCGGCAATCATTTGTCTTTATTTGCGTAGCTTCCATTGGTGAATTATGTGCTAAATTGCGTTAAGGCATTGTAATAAATTAATTTTGAAAAAAAAAACACGTTAACTAATAATAGATTTATCATTCAACTGCATGCTTTTGCAGCCACAAAATGGTTTGCATGTAAAAAGAGCCAATCGCGTTGAGAAATCTATCAGTGTCCATCACATGGCACTGGAGAGCTGTCGAGCCACGATTGTCGCCTAAATCCCAGGTGTGCTGCCTGAAAGCTGATTCGCTAGCGTGAAGACACACAACCACGGTTTCAAAAAAAATTGTTACAAGCAGCGTCCTTGTTTTCTTCTGACCTGTCTTCAATCAGGATCGCGCCTAGTTTTTAACCCAACGTAATCAGGCCACTGCAATTATTTATTCAGCAGTATAGAGAGGGAAATGTGCTTAGGAGGCTGGTACTTCTTTACTTTTCCCTAAAGCTGCCAGAAGGCTTGATTTGTCTCCATTTGGTTCGATGTGAAACGAACACTGACGTGATATGACCGCTTAGTGATGGCGTTGTCATGATGTGATGTGTACACTACATACCCCTCCCTCCCTCCAACAACATTCATCACGTACCTGATTTGATTGATTCCTACAATGACCTTGAAGTGTTTGCCGTGACCCCTCATCAACTCTCCTCCTGTGGGAACAATTTTAGCTGGCTTTCAAAGGTCACGCGTGAGCTGTAGATTGACCGAACATGTTTTCCGAAAATTTGATTTGTTTCTGTGACTCACCTCTCGCTTCCATTGGTTACCGATACTCACACTAAAGCAATCAATGTAGAATATGGTTGGATGGTTACTAACAAAAATGGGTTATGACAGTGAGAAATTCGGACCATTAAAGGCAAAATAACGGAAAAAGGTAGGTTGCTTTTCATAACCGGTTAAAGGATTTGCGACAATTTGATTGACTTTTGTGACTCATCCCGGCTTTTCATTGGTTGCTGTTCTCATGCGGTCGATGAACAAGGTCGCTGACACTGCCTATGACCTTGTTAGGTGTTGTTGAGGCCCTGGCTTGTCAGTTTAAACCACACCAGTTTCACAATCCCGCCTACATGCGAAGAAGATGAAGAAAACCGTTTGCTGGACAGCTCAAGTAAGTTGTGTTGATGTTGACTGATGCAACTGCGTGGACTAGTAAAAATACAGACGTCTGAGTGGCAGATAGGTGAATGAGCAGGCGGCCTGCATGACTGACGGACACGCCGTGAAAAGGAAGACGCGTGTGTGAGGCTGCGACGACCGGATTACTGGACGCGAATGGAGTTTGGGTTTCGCCAAACACCGCTACATTGACAAAGAAAGAAAACGACTGCTGCACTAGCCTGAAAGTAGTTTATCATGTGTCGAACATATCTTGACGGCACTTGAGGCCGTTTTGCAGGCCACACCAAAGCATCTACACATGACATCTGTTCTTTTGTAACAGTAAGTGCTAAGTTGGCGTACGAACACACGCGATGATGCGCACAAGCTAACATGCTACGCGAACTTTTGAGAAAAAGCAGCAAATCACCTTTTAGCTGATTAACATATGTCAGGCAGAGTTGTTAATGGCTTGCTTTTGCCGAATTATCAGTGTTGCGCCTGCCAACTCATTTTGGGACCACCCACAGAATTACCATGACAAAACGGCAGATTTTTTGAAATAACGAAATTTCTATTAAAACGGACATTTTTACAAAGCTCTTACCGGACACCGGTACGGCGTCAGCTGTGTATGTGCTAAAAGTGATTGGTCAAGGAGATGGAACATTTAACAATCGAAACGCAGATAGGTTTTGTCATTATTGATTGGTCAATACGCACTGAACGCATTATAATTGGAAGTTGGGATTCACCCGCGATTCTCATTGGCTACTGCCAAAAGGGTCTTGTTAACAGGCTCACCTTCGCACGAGTGAGTAAACGGTCGCCTTCTCATCCCCTTCCTTGTTCGCATTCTCCTTCGATATTCACCAATGAAATAGGTATTGATAGCCATTGGTTAATATATTGAATGACATTAGATTGGCGGACAACTAGTTCGTTTTATTCCCAAATTGTAACACCAATGCGGGTAGAATGAGTAAATAGACTACAGTACTACAAACTTAAGCGAGTAGTTCGCCTAAAGCTAGATGTCTGAACATATATAACACGGATTTCCTCTGAAAACCAGACGTCTAGAGAACCACACTTGGATCACCAAGGCATTTGATTTACCCCCAGAACCCCAAAACGAGGTCAAATTTAAGGGGTCTCTGACTTCGCAAGGATGATATTCGCAATAAATTTACTAATAAGGGAGTTGAATTCAGCATATTCGTTGATTTTGTGAAAAAAGGGGGATTAGATATACCACAGTGTTGTTTAATTTGACGATTTGGAAGCCGCGACGGCTCATTAACAGTTCAGTTTGTGCGGAAAATGCTTCGAACTCAATGGTTCGATTTGCACGCCACAATGTCCTATTAATCTATCCAATTGCCCGACTTAAAGTTTAAAAACGAAGTGACAATTTCCAGTGTTCTTTCTACTAAACGAGATTTGCAACGCGCATATTGCCACGTTCAAGTTAAGAAAAAAGGGACGCGAACTCAGTGTACACCTACCAAGAAGGTGTATTTGAAATTAACTGGAAAAGATAAAGGTCAATTCCTTTTGTAAGTTACGCTGTTCCAAGAAAATAAGGCTCTGCCGAACATTATCCGGCAGCGTCTGCACAATCTCCAGCCAATCAAAGAAGACCTTGACGTCTGCGGGATTGTCCAGACCCTTGATGGTTTGAAAGAAGGGTCTCACCGTGTAGAGTCTGTCGGAAATCAACTCACGGAAGTACTTTCTTGGAAACATCCGCCTTACTTTGATACGTGTCTGAGCGAACAGAGATGCGGGATTGCGCGTAAGCAGTTCAACGATCCGGTTATGTGTTTTGGTCATTAAAACTGCCACTTCGTCGGCGGAATTGGATACCGCCGGGATGTCTACCGCTTCTGAGTAGAGACAGTTCAAGAGAAGGACAAATTTTGAGATAATGGAATTGGGCGGCGACAATTTGCAAGGATTGTTCAGTTTCCACCTTGCAAAAGATTCCAGAATGTGGTGATATGGATTGACGGAGGGTTCACAACTCACTAGAAGGTCAAAAGGCACCTCGAGACCGCTTTGAAGAAGCCTTCGCATGAAGCCGTGGAAGTCGATCGACGTGGGAGCGTAGAGGTGTTTGTATATGGCAACAAGAACGTCTTTCTGGAGACCGTCTGCTCCTACACTCACCACGGAGCCATGAGCGATCAAGGCGTCAAGCACAGCAAGTGACAATTTGTCGCAGTCCTGCGAACCTTTGGCTGAGACACTGCAGTGGAGAAAGAGATTAAGCATTGACGAGTCAGGCAGATGCTCGGTAGACGATTTCAGTGGAATGTCCTGCGACAGAATGCCCAGAACTTGCTCCCATCGTTGATGCTGGATAGCCTCTACCAACAGTTCCATGGAGCAACACTGATGCAGTCTTGGTTCGACCACGGTGGATGTGGACGTGCAGGGTTTGAGTACCGTTCTCACCGCGTCCATATCTGATATCACAGGCCAACTGGCCCGATCACGTGATGTCGATGCCATAGTCGAGAGTTGGATGTGATTCGACCAGTCCTTCTCCTCACAGTCCTGCTGACACCGCACGTACCCCCTTGGACCGCATTCTCGGAGGAATTTCGGAAGATTCCACGAGAGTCTCCGCTTGGTTTTTGGTTGGTCCAGTGGAATGAAGGGTATGTTCTGGGTGGTTTCGTGCGAGAGGCGGTTTTTGAGTGTTGCGTTTAGAACACGCAGAATGGAATGCTTGTGCACTGGGAGGATGGTTTCATTTGCGGAGGACAAAGTGACCCCAACCATTGCAAGCAATGCTATAACGACAATTGGGGTGTCCTCGTAATAAATCTGGGACAAGGAGATTTGTGATTGGTTGACACACGACCAATCACAAACGAGGCTTTGACAGATGGTAAAATGGGTTTTTTAAGTGAGGAAAGTTGCACGACAGTGAGTAGCCTTTGAGTTAGTTGTGCATTATGACAAAGTTCAAAAGCCTTCATGCAAATAATTATGAAAATTGAAATTTAATAGTAAAAAAAACCTGATTTCGAGAAAATGTGAGCTGTGCAAAAAATTAGGGCTTTGGCCGTAACCTGTTAAATAAGCATTTTGTAAAACTTGATAACTTCATTTTGACCATGTAGAATACGCAAAACCTGCCGAGATCAAATTTAAGCCCAGTGCAAAATTTGTTTTACGCAATCGAAATAGTAAAATAGCAAGTCTAGTATTGTCTTTTTAAGTCAAACGCAGAACCTAGCTCAACCAATTATCTCGCTTGATGCACTTGATTTGTTCTATTGATTGCCAATAATGCATCAAAAACTCGTTTTTGATCCACAAATCAGCATTTCAAACCGAAAATGAGTTCTTACGAGATAACTTCATGAAAAATAATAAGTCATTTCTTGTTGCTTTACTGAAAATTTGGAGATTGCACACGAAAGTTGCCAACATAGACTGCATCATTTCGGTTAAAACTATCGCCGTTTTAATAACAATATGTCGCTTTTACAACCAATGCGCCACCAAATGATTCGCTATTTTGCATGGAAAGCAAAAGTCATTAGCAAACAACACAGTCAGGAAATTTTTCTGATCCACACTAACAACTGCGTAATAGGCCTGGAGTAATAAAACACCACTTAACGTCAACATTGATGGTCACATTTTGAATTCTTGCGAAGGCATGCAGTAAAACAAGTCAGGCAAAATGCTACGTTTAAACGAAATTCAATGAACAAATTAATAAAGTGAACTGTCCTTATAAAACAATGACTGCATCAGTGGAACTGAAGGAGGCGGGCGTGTTTCACAGTGGTTTAAACAAATGAGCCAGCGGTTACAGTAAATCAGCTACGTTGCGAAATCTGCAATCGGAGTACACTCAGATAATGCAACCGATTACGATGCTTTCAGATAACCTCATAAGAGGATGTTTTAAAATTCAAACTATTTTTTTCAAAAGTTAAACAAAAAGTGCCATAAGCAAATTTTACGGTTTGTACTTTAATTGCAGCTTTTAATCATTTCTAAATAACTGGGTTTAAACCAAGTGACAGTGCGTGTGGATATTTTTGGCAACTCGTCTGAACGTATCCTGCAATAAAAGAATTGAAACTAAATTTAAAAGTCTCACACCGTTCTCTCTAAATGAAGAAACTGTCGATTTTTCACTCGAAAGATTAAAATAGGTACCCAAGAACAAACCGCGAAATCTTATTACAAAGGCTTTTGATTAATGTGTTCCAGAATCCGTCATGCTGCTGGTCACTCAGTGAGCAGGACAAGTGGATGCGATTTACACTCGATTGAGGGTTGATCTGCATTGAACAATCGAACCCCAAGAAGCATCAAGGTTTACGGTGTACAGATCCACAAATCAAGCATCTTGCAAGGCTAGGAAAAGACTTTGGTCGTTCAGATCTTTACAGAAATCTTCCCACAAACCTGTTGGTTGCGAGCAGTGGGCGTGACTGGTTACCGCGGTTCCGTTTCTCGAAGTTAGTGACGTCGATAACTCTCGTTGCCTGTTCGGTGAAGCATCTTAACATCTCAAACATATTGATTTCGGGTTAAATTCAACATTGATTGTTTGTCAGCGGTAAATGTGCCTTATTTGGGGCTGAACAAGACAACTAGGTGCTGTGTTTTCATAGATGTTACGACATTCAAGGAAACATTGGGCTACTTAGCTGCTCGCAGACTCAAAGAAGAACTGACAGTGCTTCATCTCGGCTAATTCAGTGGACAAGTTCACTAGTATGCAGACAAAAGCTGTGATTTTACTAGCTGCAAACTGGAATCAGTGTTTCATTTGCGAGACATTGCCATGGCAACCTCCGCATGATAATGACGAAATGCATTTTGAGGCAGAAGCAAAGGTGACTCAGTACTCAGACGCTGTTTTTTTGAAACACTAAGCAACTGCACGTCGACTGAGAAAAACACAGCCTGCATTAACTAACAGAGCTTGCAGTTAAGTCATTTTGGGCGTAACTGCAATTCTCACGCACGACTTACTCGGATGACTCGCTTCAGTCGATGACTAGTTAAGTTGAATAGGCGACAACGCTACAGTCGCTTTGTAACCGAATTGGTAATTGGTGGTGTGAATGGGCGTGTGGCAGTTCGTGGTGAAGCGTGGGGTGATGAATTCCTGGTTGGCGAATTGCTCGTTCCACTTCAACGGTGTCAATCTAAATCAACACTCTAATCCCTACTTTTCAGCCACGCTGTTTTATCGCCGTTTAGACGGTGAAAACTGGTCTATCTTGCGCCTCGTTGCAGTTCATTGGCCCGGCATCTCCACTATGCAGTCGAAAGGGAATGCATGTCATTTTGAAATTGCATTCGTTGTAGGTGAGATTGAACACAGGTAATTGGTGAATTTCTGCAGCTGTAACTGTTAAAAACTGCCTTGGGATGCCTAAAATCACATAAGGCACAACATGCCTTGACGAAGTAAAACTACCCAAACATTTTAAAATAGCGTTACCGAGAAAGAAGACGCGTAAACGGACGACACACAGTTGAATAAATCACTTGGAAACCAGAATGCAGACCCGATGTCTGCTGATGGTGCCCCATTAGCAGACTTGATCAACCGCTTATCATCACGTCCAAAACTTGCCATCAGTGCCAGCTACAAATCACGCTGCATTTGCCCTCTTTCGCATTCACGTCATTTTATGCTGCCCACTTCGCATCAGATGTCTTTAAATTGTGACGCTTATCACCACTACAAACGTTAGTTGATACGCACAAATCCCCGGAGAAAGAAGAGGTTGGCAAATTGACAACACGACCACGTCGACACAACCAACGGCTTGGCAACGATGCCAGTACTTTGAGTGAGAAGGCCAGAGTATTTCGGTAGTATGCACTAGTGTGAAGCGCGTGACTGACAGCGAAGTGACAAGAATCAGAGACTAAAAAAGCGTCCGTGCGTGGAACGGCAAGATCTGTTGAGCTTGAGAAATATCCGTGGACCGTCCTGAGGACAATGCACGTAAGTGCGCTCGAATTAAAGGGATTATCTTGCAGAGGATTTATAATCGGGATCTAGCGAATCACGCTAATTCATGCTTAGTTCCTCTGTGTCAACGCCCCTTCCCACAATCCTTCGAGTGATCTGTTTGCCTGCTACGCGACGTCTGTGCATGTCGCGACAACTGTGTATTGAACAAGTGAACACACATGGACAGAGACACATCGACACTGCGATTCAGACCGCCCGCTTGGCCACCTTCTCACTGAGACCGTCTACTCTCGACACTAACACAGGTCGTTAGTAGTGCTCACGAGAAGGACTTTTAGGTTAGGAAAGTCAGATGGCATTCCTGGGCATTTTCTGCTCACTGTTTGTCTACGTGTTTCCCAAACACGAAATTGAATTTCAGTAAAAGGCAGTGAGACATCAAGAAGCTGCTAAAAGAAGCTGAGAGCACAGACTGTTGCTTACCAGACACAAGACAAACATGCGTCTGAAGCATTCCACCATAGTCTGGCAAACATTCGGTCCCATTTAAACACCTGATTTCCCATGGATCAGGGCAGTTGTCCCAAGATTTTATTGCTTGGTTTACTGCTCACACAGTCTCACAGAACCTATTTTGCTCTACAGGATGCTGGCTTCTGGAAATGCAGTGGTGGATTCAAGGAAGTTTTCACTGAATTCATTCACCAATTTGCCAGCGTAAAGTGGTTGCAGATTTTGCAAGGCAAGTTGAGGTTGCTGTCGTCAATGATTGCACAGAGTGTGCAAGGTGCAAACCGGGTTTCATCCGCATCTGATCACGGCATCACAAGTCGAAATAACATCACACGAGATAACTCCACGCAGGCTAGTCCAAACCTGCACGCATCAAGGTTCATTCCAATCGACAGTGTGCAATAAGGAGAAAACAAGGTAACAGAACACCAGGATCACACGACGTCACACTTTGCGGAATTTCAACAGAAGGCATTCACATCATAGCACACAGCCTTGCAATGCTGCAGCGTCCATTAACATGGTGGTGATGAGTGCTTACGACAGACCTGTTCTCTTCAAGTCACTGGCACTTAGTCGAGCGCATACCGCAGGCCATTAAGCGGGGCAAGGCATAAACGAACCAAATGTAGCGAGACACAACGGGTAGCAGCTAAGCACATTCACCAGGCGAGACGTCGCTAAATGACTCGTCTGAGAGCCCATTACTGCGTTGTTAGGCATTGAAGTGGATACTGTCTCGCAGATTTGCCACAAGAATCAATGATTCTGACGGCAGCGTTGAGCTAGTTGCAGCTGCGTCCTCGTGTGTGTTTTTGAGTGACCGTCAGACAGTAGTTAGATGAAGAGGGATTAAGTGCTTGCAGCGGACTGTCAACGTGTCGATTCGCTTTTGAAGCAAATTGCATCAGGATAGTTGGTCGCTGTGACTCACAGGCGCCCCTCTGTGTTAGTCAAGTCGAACGCTTCCTCCGCCTTATGGGTGCAACGATTTGCTCCCATTCGCTCGCGTGTGACTAGTTAGACAGCAACAAGAGCACAGTCTGCTGCACGAAGAGGAACTTTCACGCAAGTACACCGACGCACCTACACCTCAAACAGAGTGCTGAATGGAACCGCTTTCTGTGGGCCATTCCGAAACCCCAGTCACCTCTCAGGGTGGCAGTGTCAATTGTTTCCCGGCGAATATCCGACGATTTCAGTTCAACTTAACCATCTGGAAACGAAATCAGCAGCCATGGCGATGCACATTGTCGTGGAGCAAACTACCCCGAGCGTACTGATAAGTTGATCTCGCGTTCGGCAGCGAGTGTACGTCGAAACCTGATTGCAATAA
This sequence comes from Mesocestoides corti, assembly GCA_900604375.1. Taxonomy (NCBI): domain Eukaryota; kingdom Metazoa; phylum Platyhelminthes; class Cestoda; order Cyclophyllidea; family Mesocestoididae; genus Mesocestoides; species Mesocestoides corti. The sequence continues at coordinate 17,869 of UXSR01005816.1, forward strand.
AATCCTCAACGTCCACGGCTCAAATCAATGATCCCATTTGAAATGGCTCACACTTGACTAGTTGCTGTTGCTACTTATTCCTGACACCACTGCTCAAAAGGACCAATTACGAAAATACAGCTAGCGTGATTTTGTTATGATAATGAGAACAAAATGATGCAGGGCTCAATCGTACACACTTCGGCTCAGCTGATGCGGTTGGATTATCACGCATTCTGCTCACCAATGTTGTAAATTTGTCAGTGTCTGTCTTACACAGTGGATAAGTCGACGAGCCAGATGTCTGGATGACCGAGAATGTCTGGGAATTCTGGACAAAACCACACTGTCGATGGCAAAATGAGTCTCTCTTTTGATGCACTTTCCACAAACGCACAAATCAGTGTTTTAACAACATTGCCGTGGCCATTTGAGTCATGCATTTCACGTCAACTTTAAATGCATCCATCAATTTTGTCATCCCCTTTCACTCCAGGTCACTGATTGGTGTGTCTACGCAACAATAAATCGCCCGCAGTCAACACGGAGGTTAATTAGATCCGTTCATTTGGCTGACGGCAATTCCTCCTCTCACCCCTGGAGTGGCATAATTGCACTGCGTCTGGAGGTATTTTTGTGCCCTCTGCTTTTCTCCTCATTTGTTTTTGGCACTTTTGTCGAGTTGCTGCTCGCATTAATGGCCTGACGGAGGTTGCAGAGGAAAGAAGGAGGGAACAATGCGAGCTAGTGACGGTCTACATCCATGTCAGAACAGACGCATTCTTAAGTAACACATTTCAGGAGTAACCTTCGCACTCAAAATGATGGTTCGCAGTAATGCACATCGAAAAGCGACATTTTTCTGACAAAAAGCGCGCGATTTGGTGAGGACGATAACATCACACATTGTCTGCTTTCAAAGTTACACATTTGCGCTATATTTGCAGACGATTGCCTAGTTGCAGTAATCACATTTAAAATCGTGAGTGAAGGTTGTGTCTCAGAACACACCGGGCACATTCAAACAACCACACACTCGATCAAGACAGTCGTCTCGTTGGGTGGAATTGAGCGTGCGTACTTCTATCGGACATGGCGTGCAGCTTATGGGCAAGTTCTTTTCCGGGGCAGCTGACTGTCCTCCAATCCCATGCCTCCACGCGAACGTGACTTCCACATGTGACCAGGCGTGCCTAATATTCCGCGTCAATGAACTTGAATGCAGTTTTAAAATGCAGAGCATTTTGCGGCAAAAGTGCTACCTGACGACGTCGTCTGACGCGGTTGCAGACGACAACAAATGCCAGGTTACCTTTCAAATCGGACACATTTTGCAAATATTTTTCAGCTGATCCTTCGTAATCAGAATTCACGCTAATTGCTCTATTAATCAGCTCGGAATATCTTAGTGATTTAAACGAGGGGCGAAGTCGGCGCTAAAAATCCTGTTTTGATTGCCGACATTAGCGAATTCGATTGGAGGAGAGCCACACAATTGAAAGCGTTGCCTTGAGCAGAGTTGCTCCACGTAGCCAGTTTTACACGAATTTCTTTCAACAGTCAAACAAGTTGCGCATCACACCATTCATTTAAATTTTGTGTAATTGTCTTACAGGAAGCGATTAATTTGAGGGTTGTTGGTGCTGGCACCAGAAGTGGGTCATCAACATGACTAGTGTCCTTTCAAAATCCGTCTCACGACAACGCAGTTTAGAAAGCACTCACCATTCAAAAGCATTCCGCAGACGGTCTCTCTGCTAAGAGTGGTCTGGACATTTGAAATAGCACGATTTTAGTAGTTTAAATGTTTGTAGTAGCAGCTCATGCCCCAACGAGTAGTTGCGTGGTTGGAATAACAATATGATTATAAATCCAGCATTTCAAATCGAAAACGAACCACCAAGGATGTCGGAAATGCTCATTGTTGTCAAGTACTCAGGACAAAGCTGCATTCCCCACGCACGTGGTGGTTACTCGACACACCAATCAAAGTCAACGATACGCAAGCACATCTCGTCGACATTCAACATTCTGCATCTCAAACAAAAACCAGTGTTCTTCGCCACGTTCATTCTCTGGTGCCACGTCTCGTTGCACCTTGTAAGTTGAAGTGACTTCTGCAGACTTGAGCCAATTTCCTGCAGTCGCACATCGACCGACTGCCGTGCAACGCACCAAAGTGTGTCTTGATGCCACTTGCATCGCTCGTGTTTCCATTGGTTCGCTCGTTTGCCCTCAAACAGCACATCACCACAGCTGCCAACTCGGCACTCTGCCGTCGTCGACGCAACGAGGACGATCTACCCTTCGGCATTCACTGGTGGGTGCTCGTTGACATCCCACAATGTCTCCTTGAGCTCAACTGAACGCATGCTGTTGTCATGTGCAGCGACAATGAAAAATGTTGCGAAATCCATTGAATAGCCAGACGCGAAAACATGTGGTGTGATTTCCCTACCAACCCTCGTTCGTCAGCTAACCATGTTGACATCATTCGCCGTGCGCGTTGTGCAAGCTATGATGGTTCCTACAATTGCTTATAATACGTTACAACAACTTACGCGCTTTCCCAAACAATGGGGTCTGCAACAATAAACAGTTAGCGGTTGACGCAAGCAACTAACGCAGTGTGCAACAATTTTAACTGCTCAAACTACTCGTGAGCACCACTCGTCCTCTCAGCCAGTTGAATGTGCCGCCCAGTGAGAATCTGAATTTAAGCACCAGAGAAATCAATACTATCCATTTCAGCAAAGAATGTGAGCACGTTATCCTAACTACGCATAAGAAAAAGGCCTGCTTTCACGAGAATGTGGCTGTAATCTTGAAAGACAACCCAGTATTTTCTCACGGTGCCCTCGTCAGTACCACGATAACTGCAAACGCCGAATTCCTTTGTCTACAAGTCATCGCTAAATACGCAGTTGCTTAATTAAAGTAATTTACTCATTTGCATGCTATTTCAACCCCTTTAAAGTGAAGGCAATGAATCAAGAAAAATGAGAATTCGGTCGCTTCGTCCTTATTGTGTGCTGTTTTTCAGTCGGACCTCGTGATTTGCAGATCAAAGCGAAGCTTTGCAAATGCGAATAGTTTTTTTTATCGCGTTGGCTATTTAACCTACACTCCCATCTTTCTCTTCGTCTCTTTTTTCTTCCTTATAGTCACTTTCCCAAATGTTTTAATCATCCCACAATGCCAAACAGTGTTTGCTTCCACAAATAAGTAGAGAGAAGTCAGTCACGACTGCTTTCTTTTCGTCAACCAATCATAATCGGAATTTCCCAAATTAATTTAATTAACCCATCCCAGCTACTTGGTTTGTTTATTTTGTACTCACTAGCACTGCATTAGAGAGAAAGGTTTTGTAGGAGTAAGGCAAGTATAAAGGTGACAATTTTCCAAAATTCCTGTCTTCAAAATGAATGCGTTTGGGGAGAAAAGTCGTTTAATAGGAAATTGACTGAATAGGGTCTGAATTTGTACTCACAGAAAGAACATTTCGTTCATGTTATCGGTTCATCCATTCGAGTTGCCACTTTAGCAACCTCACAGTAAACTGCATCCCAAATCACACTCAATTTATCCCCACTTAGGATCGCACTCGCAGCTGACGTTTGTCGTCTTAAAACGTAAAAGAAGTGTGTTCTACCACGTATGTAGGTGGTCATTTAGATTTTTGGCGTGCCTCATTCTCGTGAATGTGCCATTATCATTCCAATGTAGACAGTTTATGCCAAATTGAAGCGCTACTGCTTGTGTAAATACATAAAGGTTATGTTGTGACATAAATTAAGCCAGCACCATTGTTACAAGGTTTTAGTCAACAAATTTACAGACGCAAACCGTAAATTGTCTGTCAATGAGATCCCACTAAGTAACCCCGTAAATTCACGTCGAAAAATGGTTCTTCTGTACTTTTTTTTAAAAAAACGACGAACTGCCACTACTGCTAGACAGTATTCATGTACCCAGTTGCCTGACATTTCCATCTAAAGACTGTCGATGTTTCGATAAAAGGTGAATTCCTGAATGACATTTTGTTTGCCAAAACCGCAGTTTATTGTCTCTATAAGTCCTTCTTAACCCAACTACAGCAGAATTTTTAATCTTAAACAAGTTTTTTCTAAATCTAAAACATCAAGTTTGGTGTCTTACACTGAATACCGTAGGTTCTTCAAGATAACTTTGAAAAAAAGATGTGTTTTGTGATTGAAATAAAGCCTGTCAGAAGTTTTAGCTGGTATGAATGAGTTCCGGTGTCATATGCACTTTTGCGTAATCACTTTTTAACAAAAATTCAGAATTATGCCTCATTTGATGGCCGTCTGCAGACTGCCGTTATGGGGCCAAGGTGATATCTAAGCGTCTTGTGTGGATTTCCACAACGGTTGCTTCGCTGCAGGTGCGGTCTGGCCACGCAGAATGTCCTCCTTGTAAACTAGTTTTTTAGCGATTCGCCACAAAAAAATAATTGTTCAAGATTTACTGCCTGCTTTCTTTTTCATATTGTCATTTTAAACAAAAAAAATCTCTTACTCAGTTATGACCTAATCCACAGGAGATTTGTTGTGCTGACAGGCGAAAAGAATTTGCTACCGTCTGTCAGAAATAGTTAAAGTCATTAGCTAAATTTGTTTAAAACCATTTATTACAGTCGAAATGTTAAAGTAATTAGTCACTTAGCTGACGTCCGTTATTGGCACCATTAACCAAATCACTGATCAAGTCACTATCATCATCATCATTATTATTATTATTGTTTCGACTAGAGAAATCGTCAAATTAAAATCGATCAGACCTCATTTTGACTGTCGTTACAGCAGAATCACAACCCCAGTCAACATCTCAAACACTTATTGCTCTGTTTAATTCTCCCTCAAACAAACAAGACGCGAAGGTGACACATCAAGACGCATTCAAGCAACTGTCAAAGGTGCATGTTTCAGCCATCTCCGCAGCCGATTTGAAGACATTTTGCAATGATGCTTATAGATCTAAGCGGAATTTCTAATTGGTACTGACTATTAGGCGTAAGACTTAATTTGTACAGATTTTTCAGCAAATTAACGATTAGCAATAAATTATTGTCCATCGTTTTCTATAACCTCAAGCTACCTCTCAGGCTTCGAGGCAATCAAGTCATCATCGACGAATCTACGCGAATCGTCCTGCGTTTTGAACGGTTTATCTACTGAGGCGCGCTGCTGCATCGACTGGCAAAAATGGTGGTCGGATGGGGCCATGTTAGGTAAAAATGCAGTGTGTGGAAGAACTTTTCATCCCACTTTCAGGAAAGCCTTGTGAGTCGCGCGAGGTGGTCGAGCGTTGCCTGGTTCCTTGCCCAGTAAATGGCCTTTTCTCATCAGATGGGGGGGTTCCGCAGTCGACATCTGCCTAATTTCTACAAGTTAGTAATAAAGTACATCAAGTATGTGCCACCAGATGCACAGGAGAACCTTCTTTAAGTGGATGCCCTGTTTCGGCGTCGATATACTGGCTTGCCTGGGACTTACCCACAGCATTTAACGTTTGAGATTTTTGAAAAAAAATTTTCTTGTCATCATCTGCCACTGTTTTTCCCAAGAAGTCCTTTTATTTGTTGCCAAGGTAGCAAGCAGTGAACAGCACGTTAACCTAGGTTGTGTTCGGTCAACACATGTGGGACCCGACTTCCAAGTTCTTGAATTTTTCCAGCTTAGTGCTGCAAAAGCCTGAAAATGGGTGCTTGGGAGACCCCTAACTGAGCTGCAGGCTCCTGTTGCGTTTGCGTTGAGTCTTCATCCAGCTGAGCTTGCACTTCCGCATTTTCAAACACTCGAGGCTATTGCCCGCGACGCGGCTGGTCAAAGAGGTCGAAATCATCACTCCTGAAACGCTTGTACCTTATCTTCCACGGTTCATAAGACACAATGTCGTCACCAAGAACACAACAAATTGATTCCCGTGCTTTCAAAGCCTTTTTCCTTACTGTTGGAATTCGTCTAACCTGCGGTGCCATCGAATGTGCTGTTTCTTAGTCGTCGTCGTCGTCAAAGCTGTTAATCTGAGAGGTTAAGCAACTCACGTAGACTTGTCACTTGGCGTTCTGAAACCTCGTGTCCAAGCCTTTCAAAATCCTAAAAGATCGTTAAAATTTTTCTTTTTTAAGTGTAATTTTGCTCTCGTAGAAAGCATCCAGACAAATTTGGTCATGCACCAATAAGCTCTGGAGCCTACGTCTAATTTCGAGTGCTACCATCCCATATGGAGCGTTCTCGCAATCTTCGTGTTATTCAATCTTGCATGCGAAAACGGTGAGCCACCTACACCTACAATTAACAAAAAAAAAGATTTTGGTGGATATTGCGCAAATAATTTCAGACAGTCGCAAATTCACACGGCATTTGCAAATGGTTTGGTTCAAGAGTATTGTACTAAATGCAGCATAGACGTCAGAACAGGACTGACGTTAGGCACTTAAAATGCCGCCGAAAGGAAGGGCTAGGTAAAACAAAAAATATCCATCCAGAAAAATGCCTGCTCCTAAATGCCCCCAAATAAGACTTGTTATTAATTCGCAATGATTTATAACAGAGAGGGGTGCCTAAAAATCAGGCGATTAATTTGATTAAAAATTAGTAAATTTGAAACAAAATTTCGGCTTTCTTCTATGTCGTTTGATGTTTTAAATACCGGACTGTAAATATTTACTTTTTAGAGTCACGAAGATCATTTGAGTTCTAAAGGTTTTTTTAAGTAAAATTGGAATGAACTTAGCTCCAGTGAATAAAAATTGAGTTTCTTTTCTTAATTAAACAAAATATTAATGGTTTTTTTTGTAATTTTTTAAATAATGAAAAAGGTATTAACTATGGGTTTCAATCTCATATTTTTAAAGAAATATAGACATTATTTAAATTGACAGGTCAAGACACTTTCAGGCTGCAAAGTCCGTTCCTCGTTTAGTGAAGACTTCTTCTGCATTCCAACCATCTTTTTGTCAATTCATAGTAGCTTTAAAATTTTCGTTAAATTACCGATATATCGTAGCTATTTAAACTCAAATTTATTCGCGGCAGGCTCTACTAAGGCTGCAATTTTTATTTTGCAAAATCATATATTATTATGATCAACAAGGCTAAGGGATTACTTGCAGATCATTTGTCAGTATTTATACGTTCTTCAAGTAGAACTTTTGACAAGCGATACATCACTTAAGGCGTTTCAACTCAGCAAAAAAATCCTTTACTCGTATAAGGCAAAAACTAATCCAATTTGTGCCATCACACCATCGACACCAAGACAGAAGACGACTTATCAATGAAGCGTTTAGTTATTAAGTGATCCATTTGCTTTTAATTATGCTTAGACCCTTCTGTGGTACACAAGAAGAGATGCTTACTTGCGTTCTGACTATTCAGACGGCGCCACACGCTCGAACGTTTTGCATTAAAGCTGTGATTCTGAGGCCAAAACGTGTGGTAGAATGAAAGCTAGTCAATTTTAATGATTACTTGGGACGCAGCATCTTGAGAAGTCGTAAATGCGTTAATTTTCAAGCAAAAAATTTGACTCATGTTTTCTCTAGACTGCACAGGCTGATTTTTAAAGAAGCAGGCAATCTTTCATGACGGTTGCTTTTTGGCTATCCACCACTAGCTCATTTGAATCACAAGTGCTACACCGAACTCCCAATTGCTGTTTGGTGCTCTCTAAATGTGGGATATCATGCCGAACAGACAAAGCGACCACGTCAGATTGAATCTTTGTCCACTGTGGTGAAGTCGTGGGCGTGTGTGTTTAGTTATTTTTGAACAAATCTGTGTTTGAGGGGCTAATGTTTGTTTGACAAAGCCCGAACTAGCCTGTGTGGAGAGTCAGGCGAAGCAGGTGTTAAAAAGCTATTTGCTGAAATCGGTTGCCTAAAACCAGAGTGAGACTGAGTGTGCTGTGTTGTCGAGCCTTGCGTGCTAAAACCATGAGTAAGCAACCACAAAATCCCGAATTGCTGAAATTGACCCAGTTGATCTTCTTTAAGTGTGCTTGCTAATTTTCTCAAATCTAGATGATATTTTCAGTACTATTTCTGCAAAATAATTATTTGCCAGAGTAATCTCGAAATAATTGATTAAACTTTGCTAACCTTGTGACGGCTAATGCTTACCAACTATAATTGTCATTGCGTTTAAAATAACGGCTTTGAGATGCGCGAAATTGAATGCGAAGAGGTGACTAGGTTTAAAAAGATCAAAGGCGCGTTTAGTATGCTACTTAAATTAGTATCTCTGGCTTTTTGGCTTTCTCAGTTGGATTTGTTTTAATTCACTGAAAGCGCTCCTGAAGGAGGACGACGAAAAGGGAGAAATCCACGGTGTCTGTAGACACAAGCGACCAAACCATGGTTAGAAAGGATCAGTTGAAAATTATTCGCAAAATGCATTTGACTTGGATTCGTTGTCATCTGCAACAGTTTTCCCATTTTTACAAAATATACGCCTTACCTGCAGTTTAATCTACCGACACATATTCAAAGTGAGGTTTCACTGTGTGGAATTAGAATGTGATTGGTCAAGCGACCTTTTTAAAAATTGAATTATTCATTCAGCAGCACCAGTTCCCCTTTACAAAGCACGAAATTGCGTGTTTGAAAAAAAAACAGAGGACACTTTCTCGTTAGTCGAACAACAACAACAACAAGTTACCTCATTAGGATTCTTCTAATCCTGAAAAATTTTTGGCAAAATTTGCGAAGTTTTAGTTCTCAAAAGAAACCTTTAACAAACCATTTAACTCGAAGACGCGGTTTCCTGTTATTTCTGGTGAAAGTTTGGAGGATTTCGGAGAGAAACGCGGTGATAACACATGTTTACCTGACATGAGAGCTTAGTCCTTCAGCGATTCGAGGGCACAATTATTCGTGGATTCAAGCAATCTGAGTTCAGGCTTGTTAACCAGTCAGCACAGCCTCCGACACAGGGTCCCCCTTTTCGCTGCAAGTTGCCTGCCCCGCGGACCCTCAACTCTCCCCTCAATAGCACGAACGATTATCCTCGATTAACCCAACACCTAGGTCTCGATGTTAGCATATCTATGACTCACACATCTGAAGCATATCCTTACTTAAATTAAATTCAGTATTTAAATAAACTGCCGTTTACGGAGGAGTAGTGACCCAATTTGCCATAAACCGATTAAACTGAAATGACGCTGATAGTTCACGAGAATGAGGCATTCCAAAGTCGAATAGACCGCCTGGTAAAACACACCACTTCAACGTTTTAAGATGACAAACCTCAGCTGCGAGTGGGATTCTAAGTGGGGATAATTTGGGTGTTATTTGGGATGCAGTTCACTGTGAGGTTCAGCGGATGAACTGATAACACGAGCGAAATGTTCTTTTTGTGAGTGCAAATTCAGACCCTATTCTGTCAATTTCCTCCACAACAAATTTTCTCCCTGACGCATTCATCTTGAAGACAGGAATTTTGGAAAATTGTCACCTTTATACTTGCCTTACTCCTACAAAACCTTTCTCTCTAATGCAGTGCTA
>UXSR01005817.1:0-26863 GCA_900604375.1 Mesocestoides corti
GGGAATAAAGTCCACCAATCTGTTTAGTGTGGAAATTACTTTCCAAGACAATTTGACATCGTGGACCTTGCTCCTCCTGCACAATAGTACAAACCAGCAGATCCATGTGCTTGCCTCAAATGTCACTCTCTGCATTACGTTTTGATTTCCCAGTTGCAAGCAAATTTTACAACAATTCTTGTTAGGATAGATGCTTTTATTGTTCCAGCCCACTAATTCAATCGAGATGTGTTTGTGACAGTGTGGTTCTTACAAATTTGTCTTCAGAACTCAAAACACTTCCCGTCGGCGACCTGAGGTAATGAGAGCACACTAAATTGCAAGGACTGATGGAAGTTGAATTAATTGGACTCAGAGTAGGGCGAGAGAGGGAAGTGCTTGCATTTGTCCCAGTTTCAAGATCACATGATCACGTTCAGCCCTACTTACATCGACGTGCTTTGTATGCGCAAGCACACGGAGAATGCACACTCAAGCTGCGGTCAGGTCAGAGTGTGTGTGGGTGTGTGGGTGTGTGTGAACGCAGAAAACTATCTCGACCTCATCATTGACCGTGACGGCCACAAGAGGACGTGCATGGCTGACTTAAAGATGTCATTCCCGGCGAATTTGTGAAATTTAAATACTAAAACGCGTGTTTACTGATAGGACGACTGTGATAACTGCCATGGCAATAACTGAGATGCTTCAAGGCCGAACGCAGTCCATTTGCCGCAGGCATACCAGAATTGAGTTGAGTTGCTTGTGCATGAATATAACAACAACAATGAAACGGAACATTTAGCATACTTGGGAGACGTAGTGGTGCACGCCCTTGTGGGCGCATTGGTACGCCTAACTATTCCACACACATGACAGTAAGTTGCAAATAAGACCATCCTGCCGCCTCATCTCCCTGGTGCTTGTTTCGCTGCCTACCCATTTCAATTAAGCCTTCTTTCTGAATCCACTCGGTTGTTTGTCAGAATGTCAACGACACTCACACCAGTCAGCAGAGACAACCAGGAGGGGCATTTAACAATTGTTTTCAGCATTTCCTGCACGATCGTTCCAGGAGATATCTATCGTGGTTAAAATTAATTCGCAACGCACTGGTGGTGAAAGGAAAGCACAAATGTGAAAATCGGCACTTGCCTCACACGTCTCCAGTCAACCTCGAAGGTGTTAACAGCTGGTGCCTTCATTCCACAGAATGAAACCTAATCTTACCTGCATTCATCATGAGTTATTGGGTAGTGTGACTACAGATTGTTTACAATGGATTTAATGAGTAAAACATGCGTCGGCAGCTTCGTGTTCTTAGCTGAATTGGTCTGCTTACGGAACAGCGACATAGTGTGCTACATCTTGGTGACTTTCTCATTCGCAACATATTTCGACAACTGCCTTTGCTACTGCGGTAATTTATAAGCCGCTGATTGTAAATGCGGAGTATGCTTGCAAGATGTTTGTGAAATGTTTTGTGTTCAAGTGGCCAGTTTTGACCTAGTGTGTGTTGTGGCCGTGCTGCACATTCCCGTTGCAATTGGCAAAACAGGATAATTTCCACACCTACGAGGTAACTGGGAAAATGTGTGCAAACATGTGTTTTTATTGGCTCTGATATTGCGTGTGAAAAACTCTAAGTCAACCATCATGCCAAACCCACGTACGCAAATTGGTCTAAGCCAAGTAAATTGGGCCACTAATAACTGATTTCCTGTGGTCCTCATTTAAGGTGGTAGACAAAATAGCTGACAGATTGTGATGTGACATTTGTGATGTCGGTCAGCATAAATAAAGTTGTGTAAACCATGGTAGCCTCACCTAACTCAGGAAAATTCTAGTGCAAGAGATACGGTGAAAACCATTTCTAAAGGGTAAGAGGTCGCTTATGCCGAAAGATGTCGAGATTTTGGTTGATTAGGCAACTGCCGCACACAGCACCAAGCTCAAAGTCCAGCTAAAAATGCTTGATTCAATTTATTCAACTTCTGCAGATAATATGTGTTTTCAGTTAATCATGCAAAACAAATCTATTGTCCATAACTGATGCTCTCATGTACTTGTCGACATGAAGAATTCGTCAACTTTCAGCGGGTGTTGTGGATGTTTTCTTTTATTCGTATTAGACAATGGACAATGGATTGTCTTTTCAGCTTTAGGCTCATTACTATTCCATCTTGTGCGATTGTCTAGCACAACTGCCATCTTAGGCGAATTTAACTCGATGGAAGCGCACACAAATCGCATTACATCACACAAAAGATTTGATTCCAGCGTCTAGTTGAGCACGTGGGACAGAGCTAGCGTAATTTAATGTCAGCAGAGAGTTAATTCAGGCTGATCTCTGCAGATTTCGGGTGAGCGTGTGGTCGTGAATGTGACGTAATTCATCGATAGTCATCCAGTGCTGCTTCTCGCCTACAACTCGCTCCTGCGGATGGCACAATTCGCCTACTTCTGCTAGGAACCTTTCCCACTGTTGAGACAACTGTCTAGTCATGTTGTATTAACCGATACAAATAATGCCTCGATACTTTGACGTAGACATGCTATTAGACTATCTACCAGGGGCAATCATGCTGACGTCAAAATTCAATGCTAGTCTCGTTTTCATTTGTGCACGAGACCGTTGTCTTCAAAGCTTGTACCTTGAAGAATCTTTGTTTTACGTTGCCTGGTACGTGCGGTGTACATTTTTCATGGAAAACTGCATGATTTTGTTTTTTTTCGTCACGGTTACACGCCACAAGGTACTGTAACACCACCTTGTTTGATAACAACAGGTGTGGAAACCTCGTAAGTTGTGAAGGTAGGGATTTAAAATTAGCACAAATGTGGTCGTGAGGATTGGCCACTGATGTATGAAAATTTGAGTCTTCGTACCATCTATCTGTCAGAAATGGAATTGCTATCACTTTCTCAATTCTTAATTTTAGCTAATTAAAATATCCTATTCCCCCTTGTCTTTTCACGCAGTGGTTTAAGCTATGAAAAATTCACCCGAAGTCATTCTTTTTACATGTTCCCCAAATGTTTTGTGTCTGAGTGACTTTGACGATTTGAAGTTTCATGGTGCCTACTGAATGTCGGTAAGTCACATTCACCCATCTCAACCGGTTGCTGAGCAACCATCTACACAGGTGCCGCCTATGTACGTGCTAATGCATTGTGGGTTTAATTTCGATTTCCATATATTGCAACGTGCAGCTTTTGAGTGTAATGGTGCAGATTAGCGGTTGGAGTTGTTGTCATGGCATTACTTTGAATCGATGGATACTGAGAGCATCTATACCTTCTTCTTCATATCTGGAGATTATTTTTTATCCAGTACCATCATCTCGCCTGACATGGGGGACGTTTGCAATGGCAAATGCCCAACTTAAAGTCAAGATTTTTATGTCCGTAATAACTCCGAACACTTCAGAAACTCCACCGAAGACTTTGACTAGTGGGGAAACCAGAGGTAAAAACCTCGTGAATGAGAAAGGGATCGATGGTGGAATGGGCATAACACGACAAAAAACTCAGACGACATCGTGAAAATCCTAATTATAGGCACTATGCGAAACGCAACACGACGCTCTAACTCCGGCTGTTATGTATTTAAATTCGCGCTCAACGAAACGTGATTAATACATTTAAGTGAGCTTTTTTTTCAGTTTCTGCTTGAACGAGTTGAAATACCACAGTATTTACCTTTTTCTGTGTGACGATTTTAGCGGTGGAACTATATTATCCTACGGTTTGGAGGATGTGGTTATATGCACAAACTACGAGTACGACAACGTAATCGATTGCAAGGGCGGCACCATTCTACCCGGTACGTCAGATCACATAATTTCTGGGCTCTAGTCCTTTAGGCCGGGATAAATTTAAAAAGGCTTACTGCTCCTGACAAAATTCAATTCGTCTGCGATGTTTTTATTACTGTTACTGTTGTACCTTGGTGCCGTATATATAACCCATTTAATTTGGCTAATTATCCAACCATATTCCGTAATCAGCACTTAAATGATCATTGGGATTGTGAGTGATGAAAGTAACCCAGTGCATTAATTCTTACGTGACATGGACGTGGGTGTGGCCCACATTCAACACGACCGCTTCACTAACGGCATTAAGTTTTTCCTAAAAGCAGAAGCAGTGAACACTGAATTAGGCTCAGTGAAAAGAATTTTCGGTGAAGGCTAATGGCGATGAAATTATCCCCCACTGAAATGGCCACTTAGCGCCTTTACGGCCAAAATCAGTGGCTCTAATTGCTGCTGATAGCGTTTGCTTTGATCTTTAAGGCCACCGGAAGTTAAACATCGCGTTTCACGTCTCGTGGAATTTGGTCATTTGTCTCAAAATTTCCTGTCCACATTTTACTTTCTTACTAAAGCGCAAGAAAACGAGTGTTTCAAATAGTGGTTTCTGTGAAACACTTCCATATGCAAGTAAAATCTTCTAACTAGTCGACTTTATCTATGGGCAAATTGTAGCAGGATGGACTTAGATAAATCAGCAGTTGTTTACCACTTGAGGTAAGTCTTTGTTCGTCTCGTCCATTCAACGCATTTTGCAGTGCTCAGATAAGACAGTAAATCAGGTTTTAGCAAAACTTTCTGTAACCGCTAGAATTCCACTTATAATTACATGGCAATGCTAAATCCCACCTTCAAGTACTATGATCGAATTATGGTGACTTCATGTGTTTTTCAAAAGTGATTTCTGCTCTAAAAGACAAGAATCTGCTTGTTGACGCTCCGCCAGGCATGTTTTCACCACCCATTTCCTGAACTCGTGGGTTTTTGATGTAATAGTAGGCAGTTAAATGTCAGCTGTTGGGTTTTGTGTGCGTGTGTTTTGCATGGACCTTCAGCACATCGTCAATACAGCCCGTTAAACGCCTAACCAGAGTGGAGGTTTGTGGACCACAATCGAGCCCCCATATTTGGAATCACCATGTTTCAACGTACCACTGACTGTTTTTTTGGTAAACCTGTTATGTTCACCCACCTTGAACCACAGAGGCATGTTACCCTGGTCAAATCGTCTAGGCTGCAGAAAACTCTTTCTCCAACTGGATTTGCCTGTGACCCAGGCCGAGAGATCATATGTTAATTGTTTTAATTAAGACGCGGGCTGCGTCCCAAAGGACTGGTCGTTTTGCCCGATGATTCATCCCAACTCTCTTGCCCCCCCCCTGCTAATGCATTCAGTATCAACACGTAGCCCGATGATGACCGCAAACGAAGCGCACTTACAGCGGCAAACAACACCAGGAACCGTCGTTGGCGTGTAATTTCAACCCAAATTTTACTTTAGCTATTGCGAACGGTGGTGTCTGCGGAATTTCGCGAAGAATCGAAGCAACTTTTGCAAAAAGGTGATGGAATGCATCCATTCTTGAAGATTCGTTGCTTGGAACATTAAAAAGTCACCACCACAACGACCTGTGGGTGTTGGTTAGGGGCGCAATATGTCATGTGATGCCGAAGTTGACCCAACCTGGCATCACAAATCCTTTTAACCTTCATCCTTACTTCGCCCCGATTGTTCAATGTCAACAGGATTAAGCCTGCTCGCTTGGTGGTCTTGTAGGTCACACCCGCAGTTAACAGTCACGAAAGTTAACCGGTTTAGGCAAAATGGAAACCAAATCATCGCCACATCCAGCTTCCATAACCACACGCGTAATTCTCGTCCGCGCCAGCATCGGGCTGCGATTGTCGTTTAAATCAACTACGTAACTAGTTGGTTTCAAGGTCAGAATTTAAAAACGTTTCCCTTGACCTTCAAATGAAATGTCAATGCATATTTCGAAGGTTAAGATTTCAACGCTTCTTTCTGAGCAGGATTTGTCTGCTGGTCACAATGATTGCTGTAATTTTCGGCTGACCGAAACACTCGCTTAATACTTTAAAAGCGAAATTGCAGGTTTTCGCTAATCTATTCGACAGTCAGGCTCTTCAATCACGAGATTTTTTCAAGGGTACTCTAATTTCACAGACACACGCACCACCACCAAATTATAGGCCGTTTTTAGCTTTGTTTAAAAAAGGGCAGACTAGGCGAATGGGATGTTTTGTTACAAAAGTTAAACCTGAGAGGATCCGAGACACAAAACAGCCAATCGCCAAAGAGTGAAAAAAAATGCGGGTCTGGTTAAAATTTGCGCAATACTTCACTTAGTTTCAGGCAACCTTGAAGAAATTGGTGCTCTGTCAAACCAGTTCGTGTTTTATCTGATTCAGAGTCAGTTTTTCAAAGTTGATATATTAGTTGAATGCTCACGCATTTCCGTTTTTCAAAACAAATTTTGATTGATGTTCTCTAAGGCACTAGCAAAAATCAGCTGATTTTTA
Organism: Mesocestoides corti; assembly: GCA_900604375.1. NCBI lineage: Eukaryota > Metazoa > Platyhelminthes > Cestoda > Cyclophyllidea > Mesocestoididae > Mesocestoides > Mesocestoides corti. The sequence goes on from UXSR01005817.1 coordinate 6,336, forward strand.
TACATAATTTCCTTTTATAGGCAAAGATTGCACAGCTGACCCACTACAAAGATCACGAATACTCTAACTGAATTGCCATAAAAGAGTTTGAGACTAAAAAAGCACCTCTGCATTCTTGTATTTGTCTGACGATTCCGGTCGGTGCTATTTTTGTGTGTTAGGTAAACATTTGCGTGTGTGTGTGCGTGTGTGCATGAGGTATGTGGTCCTACCGCCGACGATAGTTAATCTTAGTTTGCATTTGCACAGCTACGATGTCTGAGTGTTTAATCAAACGTCTTTCTTGAGAGAATTCAAATTTATTCTGATTTGCACCCCACACTTTCCGAAAATTACCCTCCAAATTGGTATAGTGGCCATTCCAATAACTGAGAGAACAAAAGAATTATTCATTGCGGTTTCATTAAATCTGATCATAATCGTTGAAAGCATGTAAGTTTGACAAATGTAAACTTGTTTTATGATTTCTTTGCAATGAGGACCTCCAGAGGTTGACTCGAAGCCTTAGTCCAACGATTTTCCACAGTTCAGCATCGGTAGGAAGCGGAAACACGGTAATCTGATGTACCTAAATCAGAGACATGTTTCGGGAACTCCCAGTTAAGAGTTTACATTCCTGCTTTTGTCGCAGTCATTGTTTAGGCAGACATTATTGAGTTGCTAAATGAAGGCCCTGTTTCGATGACGTTGCGTTTTCTTTATCGTTTCGTCGAGTCGTTACATTCATTCGGTTCCGTGGTCTGTGCTGACCGTCTTGTTAGTAGGCACAATGTCATTATGAATGCTGCCTTTAAATTCCCTTAACCCAGTTTTCTGCCCTCTGTTTTCGCGAGGTGAACTTTAATAAGCCTTAAGAATATGGTCAAGAAAGCATGATTTATTCACGGAGGCCTATTTCCCATGGGAAAACGGCAACACTGAACCATCACAAATCAATCATTTGTCAAGGCACTGCACATTTTTGGAAATCTTTGTCGTACAACTACCTCTGTGATATTACGCATGCTATTAGTGCCTTCTAGTGTCATAAATTTGATTCTAAACTCGGGTTTTTACGACTTGAAATCTCGCATAATTAATAATAGTGATATGTAATTGAATAATTGGTGCCCGAGATGTACATTTCCAACGGCATCCCTTGAGAGGTACTATAAAGCATGTTGAATTTCTTTTTTAAAAAGAAGTTAATCTCAAACACACTCATTTCTATTTAGGCTTCACCGATGCACACACCTATCCAGTGTGGGGCGGTGAACGAGTGGACGACTTCATCCAAAGGGTCGCCGGCGCCTCGTACATGGAACTCACGGACAACGTGAACAGCTCCAACACCGACTACACAGTGGAGCAGACAGCCAATTCGAGCGAGGAGGTTCTCTACGCGGCTGCCCTTAAAAGAATTAAAGTAGGCATTTCGTGTCAATGTCTGTGCCTGTCTCTTTCACCACTGTTTCATCAGTGTTACATGAGTCTGCGTTGACAGATTACTTAAGCAAGTCAAGGTCAATACGTTGAAGGTTATCAATTTAAACAATAACTATGACTACATCGGCGCTGTTGCATAGACTGGCTTTATTTTAAATAATTGAACGTAAATATTACTAATTTACAGTAGTTTAGTAGCAAAAGTCACTGTGGTCAAATAAGCTAGTAGAATTCTCAAACTTTAACTTTTTTGCAAGTTTATTTCAATAGCCAGACCAACTATTTTTTTAAAAAAAATTCATGTTTTTATGTTCTCTGTTAGAGATATCCACGTTAAAAACCATAAGCCCACACTATGGGATGTTTATATTGAGAATTTCACCATTAGATGGTATTTAATTAATTTGATTCCTGGATTTTGCGCTTACTCATGATTCCTTATAAATTTATTTCTAAAAAATTCCGTTCTTTCAATTTCGGATCACAGTATACAATTCAAATGCAAACACTGGTGTCACTCATAGTCCATATTTTGCATGCATTTAATGAGTATGTCATTAAAAGGCGCTAGTTCAAGTCCCTTATAACATTACCGCATGAAGAGAGAAGGGGCTGTTCACCCATACTCCCAAACATCTAGGCACTCCTTTCGTGTACTAAATGCAGGACATTTTCCACTGCCTAAATTCGCAAATGAGCGCTATAATCTGCTCCTGTTTTTGACATGGTGGTGTCCAATCACCTGACAGCGGGGGTAGCATAGGTCGAAATCAACCGAGCAAGGTGACTTCACTTCATTTTTAAATCACGATTGAGGTCAGTTAAAACAACCACAGCATTCCTAACTGACCATCAGATGTCATTTCCCCGAATTGAATTTTTCATCAAAAATCCAAAGAAGTTTCCTTTATCAAAAAGTGAGTGAGTGAGTGAGTGGGGACATTGAATAATGCTGTCAAATGATAATGCCTTTCTTCATTCATGCATTTAAGAGGTTGTTGGTTCCAAATAGCTCAACATGTAACAATATTCCATAAAGCGATGCACGAGCCTAACTAGCTTGTTACTTCATTTTTCCGAAAAATGAAATAATAGGTAACTTTAGCAGACACAAGACACCCAAATAACACGGGAACCCAATTGTCTCAACACATCGCATTGTTTAGAAGTTTTCAACCATCGACTTCAATAGGAGACACTACAATTTATGCCTTGACCAATTTCTGATGTTTCAAAGTGCAGTCTGTTTCCTGAGATATTTGTTGTCCTGCTTCTAAAGGAAGATTTGAATTCAAAAGGAGAACACCAATCAGTTTTTTTATTAGCATTCATGATAGTCAAAAAATGTTCTCTTAGCAAGGTCTTCTTAACCTTGAACACTAATATATATTGGCTTTTGATTGGTAAGAAGAACTCCTCCCGGGTCTTTGTCCATGTTTTTGACAAACACCCACACATACAAGTAGTGTATTGGTGGTAGTGACTTGTGCACTTAAAATGCGTCTCTTCGTCATTGTTAATTGTGGAGGTAATTTGCCCAAACCTCCAATGAGAACCCTTTCGAAAGTCAGCAGTAAGGATTAGATTTCAGGAGAGTTGTGCATTGTTGGCATTGAGAACACGACATCTACCGCTACCGCCGCTGTCAAGTGACGACTGCAAAAGCCTGCATACTGGGTGACACGCCAATCACTTGGATACTTTTTTGTATTTATTACCAGGCTAAATGGTTTCCATGACAGAAGCAATGCAGGCAATAAATCGACAAACCTCGTAATCATCCGAGTAATACAGACTGCTCTCTAGTGATTTATTGGCGCTTCATCTTCGCGAAAATTAAAAAATCTTGACCTTTTAATCACGGCGCAGCACCATCTCATTCAGGGGTAGAGTATTGTCAGCCGGTTGTCTGAATTCAGTTCACAAACAAAGCTACACACTTAACTGAGTTGCCATAGAAATACTTAACCAAACAATGGTGTGATGCTTCAACTTGGACAAAAATTCTTACTAAACGAAAAGGGGGTTGTGAAATGTGGGTGCTTATAGTGGTCGAAAAAGGTAGTCAATGCAGACGCATCGTCCTCAGGTTAGAATTGATGTCACATATGAGCCTAAACAGTAGTAAAGGCATTTTTTGTCATAATTGTGGTTGGTAAATTTTCGGACGAAAAACCAAAAAGCGGCTATATTCAAGCACGTTTAAAAGACACCATCCCGATATCACCGTGGCCACACCCTAAATGGGACGTTCATCTCAAGGTATGTACTCTGTTGCCCTAAAAGTCTGGTTCTGCCGACGCAGCTTTAAGGCGATTCAATTTTCGGAAACTAAAGTTTCTCAGTCTGAAGCGCTTGTCCAAGCAATTACCAAACATCCCTTGAAAAACGCCTCGTCATTTTTTATAACTTTGCGTGACACAGACCGCGGCGGTTGTGACCAAATCGTCCAATTCCGATTGCCAACTTTCTCCACTAAATCATTAAGTCCTATTCTGCAGTCAACGAAACGGAAAACTGCAGTTGTAGTTGACTATCTCGAGTGCCAAAAGGATTAGCATTTTGTAATTCCCATGAGACTGGTGAAAGGAAATCTGGAACATCGCCGTGACACGCGAATGAACATTTGATACCGGCATAGGTCATAAAAATGTTTTTGAAGCCACACCCTAAGCCAGCAGTTGTCAACTTCACTGTTAATGCCCCTTATCCAAGGCTACTGGCATTCTGATCCCTGCTTTTATGTTTGACTATTGTCGACCTTAAGTAGTACGCCTTGCAAATTAACTGAAATCTGTTTGTGCCCTTTCATGTGCGGGCTAAGCATCACCGTCAAAATTGGACTCACGGAAACCCACTTTTCATCCCACTTATTCAGGCTTGTAACAATTGTTCCCCTTTAGTCGATGACAAGCAAGGGGACAACAGCGGTCGAATGCAAAACGGGCTACAGTTCTAGCTGGACTACGGAGAGAAAGATCCTGCGGATTCTTACCAAATTAAAACGCGAGCTTCCATTGGATATCTCTATAACCTACTTTGCCGCCAGTGTTCTGTCAAAGTGAGTTCAAAGTGAATTTTTTCCTGTGTTGCGTTAGAATAAGCAACTTATTCTAACGTCTAACCGTTTGGCGAAAGTGGTCAAGCGCTGACGCAATAAACGTTACAAAATGCAACTGCGACGTTTTTTTGGCTTCAGAGTCAATCAAGAATGTTTACACTGCAAATGAGATTGGGGAAGAATGATTTTGAAAAATAACCGTGAATTTTTTGGCATAAAATCTGACTCGTTTGTTTTTAAGGTCCAAGCAAAGTCACCACAGGCAGCAAGGCACTTCTCGTGTCCGTATTAAGCCCAAAATGAACTACACTCCAATGATGCTTTCCTAAATGAACTTTTACAATTGCGATTACGGATTGTCGATAAATCTCCTGCAAGAACATCCGACTTCTGACACCCCATTGGCCGAGTGGGTACCGCATCAATCAATAGCATTATTAGTGACAAGGCGTGCTCTGATTGGCTACCGAGATCACCTTTGAAGTCAGGTTTGTTGAGGACAGAATTCACCAAGCCGTGTGCATTTGTCTGATTAGTTGATCAATTTTTCTGTACTGGTTTAGCGTGTCTACTGTAGATGCGCAGTTGTCCCAAACAATTGAATTTAAAGCGTGATTTATTCAGCAACTTTTTCTGCTTCTCAACTAACGCTGATAAACTGCTTCTACGATGGGTGTGGACACAATGGATAATGTTATTTTTTTCACGAAATGCTGATTAAACATCAGATATTAATACAATTCCTAGAGTTAAATGCCCATTTAACTTTCAGAAGTGATTCGGCTGCATTTGGAACCTTATCCAACTGGGTTCAGTGAATCGACCTAAGTCGAATTCAAGACTACAGTCATGTCTGACGACTAGCGAGCTACCGTTTATCCTAGTGGTTAAACTATATTGATTTAATGTTTTTTTTCAAAATTAACAGAAATGCGTCTCCTGACGAAATTGTCGAAGACGTGGTGCAGAGAAGACTACCTGATCTTCAAAGCTCAATTGAAAATGGGGAAATTGAAGTGGACAATATCGACGTGAGGTGTGCCGACGGTAAGAAATAAGGACCATTGTACATTTCAATTATGCTCACAAATTTGAGCCATCAATTTAATTAGATTCTAAAATGTACCATTATTTATTCATTCCCATGGCGGATAGGTGTGTGAATTGTCTATCGAAGCTATCATCTCGAGATGTTCTTTACATGTAAATGATTTGGCATTGGAGGTCATTGTCATTACGGCGCTTGCATAAAATGCAGTACAGGGTAATGCTAATGGTGATCTTCGGTTACCCCTCTAGTAAATTGTCGTCTTGCTTCTTCTAAAATTGCGGTATTTCTGTGGTAAAATGTGCCTTAAGTCCAATTTCGATGGCTGTCGCGGTTGAATAGCATTAGTTTACACGGAATAAACCCCACCGATCTGATAATATGGCCATCCAACAGGGCAAGATCTGTAAAATTTGATGGGTTTTGCAAAATTTCTGAGCCTATTTTTTTCATTTTTGACGTGCAATTTTGAGTATTCCGCGACCCAACCGCAGATCTTCATTTTTGACCAATTCCAAGGCCAAATAACGCCGAGTCGTTTAACCAGGACACATTTATAACCGCTATTTTTGGTGTTACTGCGATTCGAAATCTCTTAGTGGATTAATCCAAACAAACAAACACAGTTTTATGGAGTGGAGATCAGATTTCGGTGTGGGTAACGGTGCTTTTTCTTGCGTTAAAACGTGCTGTTTTATAATTTGGGTTACATGAATAAAAAGAAACCCGTGTAAAATAAATCGGTTTTTTAACGACAAAATCACACACCGGATTTAGCTCTTGATTGAAGGTTAAGCAGGAACCCATGTGGTTTGTTCGTTTAACCGTGCTCAGGTTTTTTAGAACACTGCATTTCTCTACAGTTTGATGAATCTTGAATGAGTGGCCTGGTAACAAACTCAATTTAAGCCAACACAGCATTCGTTTTGTAATGATTGCGATCAAATGCAAATTTTGATGTTACCGTTTGTCGTTTTCTAAGTAGGCACTGCTAATTCGAGCTTAAGATCATAATAAATCACATCTACAAGTAAAAGGTACTGTACTCGTTTCATCTTGCAGTTAAAACCGTTAGTTAATTCACAAATGCAATCTCAATACTGTAAATTGTCTTCCAACCCACAGCACACTAATTCCTTGATAGTTTTTGAACCATTTTTGCTTTCATTACCATTGCATGACTAATCACATACCCTAAAATAGTTCGGATATTCTATTGTGCACTATTACAACTAAATTTATCCTCATTACTATGATGGCTTCAAGTGGGAGAGCTAAAATTTTGTCAGCATTCAAAATCCCACATCCACAAAGCCGGTTCGCAAATGCATTGTTCAACACAGGTCCATCTTGCCAATAGCGGAACAAAGACAAGACCCTGCGTAAAAAGTTTTTAATGTCTCAACCCAAGGCCAAATAACGTGTCCAATCAAATGTGTCTTGGGTGGCCTTAACCTCAGTTGAGGTCCTTTAGGTTGGAGAGACGCGATGGGGCTGTCAGTAGTGGGGAGTGGACAGTGCGATAATGTTAATAAATGAAGAGAATTGTGTAAACGGACTGGCTTCCGCAACAGGCTAATAACATGCTCCAGGTAATTCGTGGTCCCTTTCTGGAACAGGTGCGACCAGGTGTGTAGAGGTTTGATCTCTTTGTTCCAACCGAATACAGCCGTCTATTAGATAAAACGAGCCTCAGGGAATGTATTTGTTGCATAATTGACATCAGGTTGCTATTTAAAACTTCAAACGTCAGAAAGCTCTGGATATTTTCGGACACGACGAGACTAATGCGCAAAAGACGTTCAAAATATGCATAAAAAGTGGGTGTGAGTTTGCTCTGCTTTAAAAGTTACAGGTAAATTCTTACAATATCATGCAATTAATGCCCGTAGGTGAGGCAATGTGACCACAAAACTGTGGCGCTAAGACTTACACTCCATTTCATTCAGGGTTCTTCACCATTGATCAATCAAGGCGGATACTCGCGAAGGCAATGGACATGGGTTTGAAGCTGAACTTCCACGCTGAGAACTTCTCAAACGGGTCAGCAGCGGATGTGAGTTCATGTCCCCGTCCTTAATACCTGATCTTCTCCTGGCGGTTTGCTTAGCCACCGTCATTTTCAAAATGGACGCATCGAAGTAATGACAGAAATTTTGCGTTCTCTGTCATTTAAAATCCTGGATCCGAGCCCTGAGAGTCTGGAAGACAGGGTGTGGTGAACGATGCCAATCAGATCAACTTGGTTCTGTAATGCATCAAACCTACGCCTTCCCGTTTCGTGTGGTTTTAAATAAGTGTAGTCAAGTGACTTACCTTCGAGGGCTTTTCAAACTTCAGACGAAAGCGAAATCTCATTATTTCATTGCTTTAAATTACTTCAGAGCTCAACCAAGTTGGTATCGTTGTATTGTGTGTGGCGTGTGCGCGTGTGTAGGTGTGGATGCGCGAATCGTACATGTGCTAACATCGAGACTTAGGTGTGAGGATACTCCAGAATAAAAGTTTGTGCTAATGAGGGGGGAGTTGAGGATCCGCGCGGCTGGCGACATGCTGCGAAAAGAGGGCCCCTGTGTCAGAGGCTGGAGCGACCGGATTAACAAGTGTAAATCAAAGCGATTCACAACACTGCCACCGTTGCCACCGGGGTAGAAGTAATTTTTTCCTACTCGCTTGATCATTAGTTTAATTATATTTTGCTGGAGTTGGGTAGAGTTGGGAATCGAGAAAATTTAGTTACCCCTGCAACAAACTAGTTTAATCAGTCTCACATTCCCCAGCGCTCATTGCCAATGTTCTGCATTCGGCATTTTAATTTGACAAGTTTTATTCTAACGTGTCTGTCTGTGAGAGCCTTTTGCGTTCATAGTTGCATGGTGAAACGTCTAATCTTTTTTACATATAACAAATGCTACATCAGCAGGCAAAATACCTGGCCAATCATTGTTGCGATTATAGCAGCGGTCTGGGTTAACTTATTAGCCCATTGTCTTACCAGTTTTTTAAATAAAAGAAGCATTCTTTTACACTCTACTACAGTTTAATTAATCTTTATCAAACGTACTTATTGACTGGAAATGTGTTTTTCATCTGTAAAACTAATAACCACGGAAGAGAAACCCACACGAACCCCAAACTTGGTAGTCACGTGTTCACGTGAACTCAACACATTCTTGTTAATTCTCTCCATTTGGATCAGCACTACTTCGACTTTTAGTGTCATTTTTGTTAGCTAGAGCACGGATAGTGAACCAGCACGCCAACAACCCTTTTGTTTAACGACGATCGCACTGTAAGTGCCATCAGACCGGTAAAACGTGCCAAACCAAGCAATCGAACAACATTGGGCTTTTCCAGACCCTGATTTGTGGAACACGAGGCGCGAATTTTAACACTCGAACACTTTGTAAGGGCATCAGCGGCATCAGCGTTGAGGGTCATAGAAACTCGGGCACACGAGGACACGCGGCTGCAGTAATGTGCCTTCAAAGTGAACCGCGTGTAAGGCAGCTTGCGATCGCACCGTTTTAATGAAATTCGCCATTACGTCGACTGGTTGCAGCACGCCTAGTTTTTTTTTAACGGAACAGATCACAATTTTGAATGGCCTTAAAAGTGTGCATGCAGCCCAACCCCTAGGGCACACTTTGCCACTCTTTACAGCCAACATTTTCACTTTCGTCAGGCGTCTCTACTTCGCGCATGACAAACTTTCTGGCTCAATCAACCACTATGGAAAGACTGTATTCGTCTGAACAGCCACAGGTTCTTGCGGCTTTAGCCTAGTCGCATGTTGAAGGATGCTTGAATGACTTCAATTCCGGGCTGTCGTATTTCAGTGTCGAAAGTGACTCCAATTGGAGTTCCAGATGTCCTATGTTCGGTGCATTTAAACTCCAACACGTTCTTTTGCAAAGGGTGCTGTTGTCAGCGGTTGAGATGTCCACATTAGACTTTGGTTGGTGATGTCCAAACATGCTCCATTCTTTAAGGACAAATTCTTCTTTGCTAAAATTATGGCTGAATTGAATCGTTTACTGTTCTCTGTAGCGGCAAAAATACAGCTTTACGCATACATGGCGCTGTTAATTCCCGTTAGTATACAACGCCACAATGGACGAGAAGTTAATGGAGCAACTCTCTTCTTTGTGCGCTTGCTTTGTAACCGGAAATTTTGACGTGGTGCCAGCATATTGGTGCCTGGTCTAGCTTTAATATATTAAAAGCCATCTTAAACAACCAGTTTGATTCACACTACACCCTTTTTAGGCGATAAATTGAGACATCACGTATGCGATATATGGTTGAAGTCCTTAGACGTGTCAAATTCCTACACAAGCTGGCGACCTTATCTGGGGTTTCATTAATTATCTGGTAAAATCTGCTCACTGGCTGAAACGTCTTCCCTCAACGTCATTTTGCCATCATGCTTTGGCACGAAACTTCGATGCGATATACGTAAAGTTGTATTTTCTGACCATTTGACAGGAGACGTAACTCTTTCTGGCTTGGCCTACCGTCCAATTTTTCCTCAAAACCTCAAAGGGAATATTTAAGTCAAGAGTTTCTGAAAACCTTTTTAACAATGCATATTTGCATGAATTATCTACCAACTGCTTCATGTGTCTGGGTTTTGAGGTATGTGTTGGTATCGAGCTGTGTCCGTGTTAAAAGCAAAGGAATTTGTCTGATTACGTGGTCCTAGAATGTCCCCCCTTGCGTTTGTTTTCAGAAACGGCATGTAAGTTGGGCGTGATTGGTTGCCTCAACCAGCCGTAAATAAGCTGCAGCCAGACAAAATACCCGAATATTTGGGAAACACAAACCAGGCTAACTTGGGGCATTTTTGCTCAATGCCATCTTTGCGTAGCTCGCTGCGTCGCTGAAGGCACGGGCAGTGAGTCACCTGGACGAGGTGTCACCAGCAGGTGTCGCGGCTCTCACCGCCTCTCGCACCGCCGCCGTCCTCCTCCCTGCCACGACCCTTCTGCTCCGTCGACGACCCCCTCCGGCCGTTGCCATAGCGCAGGCCGGTGTGCCTGTTGCCCTTGGAACCGACTTCAAGGCCAATCTCTTCTGTACTTCCATGGTAAGCGTTTGCCGACGGTCAGTTCTTTACCCCCCGCACATTGATTGCAACTCCTCTCTTTCGATTTTGGCTCCGCGTTACACGCCAAGATCATATATTTGGGTGATCGCTTGCATGTATATGTGATTTAATGTGCGATTCTTGTGATCAAGTGGTATTTAGACCCAACACACCTGCTGCAGCGCCGGTGAGGTTTGAAAACCAAACAGGGGCCAGCCGACCTACACTGACAAGGCCCAACCGAGAGGGAGAGAGGAGACTGTAGATAATCGCGCGGTAGGGCAAGATAACCAGTCGTTAGTTTACACAGGACCGGTTAAAATCGATCTCTGAACGAACATCGCAAAGTGACGTACATTCAAGTAAATCGCCCGAATCGTACTCGTTCACACTTGCTAATTGTGTTCGCTCGCTGGTCGCCACATGCCCTTCTGTAGATCTGGTTAGTTTCGTCATCTCTCTCCGTCGAATCGGTGGAACTGGAATCGTCTGTGAGGTCTTCAGTTCAGGCAGTGTTGTATTTTGTCTTTAAAACGAGCCGGCATGCGTAGATGCTGCGTTAAGAGCCCATGCGCAAATTCCAATACATAAAATTCGACGCACAGCCATGCACAAACCAACTGTCTGCGCCGTGTTCCCGGGTAACGCTAGGTCGTTTGATACGCCTGCCAATTCTGTGGTGGGAGTAAAATGAATATCGCCATTCGTGGAAAATTTTGTCCGCCACATCACCAATCCCAAGAGCAGCACGGTCACATCAAGAAGCCAGGCAGCAATGATTTTACCATGTAGGAGTGGAGTGAACGATTCGTGACCTTGAAGGTGGTCATGTGTTTTGTTGTTAAGGCCACACAGGTGAAATAAAAGGCGTCCAATTAAAACCCAGCAGTTGTCATTTCTAAATTCTGCGCTTCGGCCCTGGGAATTTCGGAATCTTTAGTGTCGCCTGCACTACTTTACAACCCTGCTAGTTACTAAACTGTAACAAGTGGAGAACTAAGATAAGACAGGCCATGGCGCATGTGACCGTCTATTCACTCAACAATTAGAAAAAAATATGTCTCTATAACCCAGAACCAGTTTTCAGAAACTAATATTCCTTTCTATTGGCATCGCTCATTAACTTATGTGGATTTCCGAGCCTGAAATTAAATCGATACCACAAATGAACATGCCTGAATTCACCCTAGTACCTAGCCAAGAGACATTTCACCACAGATCAATCCTCACTATGTGAGATGCTTTCGACTAGTTAAACTCCTGAAGTATTTAAAAATTCAGAGTTACATTGCGGAACTCTCAGACACCGATTTTCATTTAAAAATTCAGTCAGCCAACCGTCTCAGGGTTTTGTCTGGTTTGGTAAATTTTGACTGAAGGTCGAAGCACATACTTTTGCTTGTGCTTCAGCAAACGTAGTGGATGGGAGTTAACTGTACTTGCCTTTCAAGTCGCCATTTATAAACTGTGACTGGAGATTCGCTGAAACGCATTCTTTGTTTAAATATTTGAGCTACAAGCTCGATCAGACGAGTGAATTACATGTTTCACAATGAAATCCTTTGAGCAGTGCTAATTAAATGACCGGTGGTTACTTTCGGCTAGTTAAGTTTCGCGCTGGTTTAATCATTTCATGCGTTAAAAATATCCAGGTTTGCTTCGCGTATCCAATGTCCAGTATCCACTCTGGTAAACAACAATTAGCCTAGATGTTTGCAAATGTGATTTTTGCTGATAACTGTACTAAGCTGGTTGCCTTAGCACCCAAAGTGTCACATGTCGTTAAAATATTTATCCTGAAAATTAAAACTCAACTAATTTGCCTCGCTGCTTTTTTCCGAAATTTCATTTAATTGTAAATGATAATTAAGTCTCCGTGTTGCCTATACTAAACGTTTGTCTTTTTTGCTGAAATTTTGTTTCTAATTTTGGAATTACGACCTAAGGAAGTGAAGTTTACACAACTCGGATTACACTTCGTCATTGGATACTCAACCCATTCCATGCTAAGTACCAACACGAGAGTTCAAGCAGAGAGACATTGGTGCCAGTTTTAAATCTGCCTTGAAAAAACGTACAAACCATCCAGTACCTGCGACAGTTAAATGTGTGTTCATTTTCTTAAAAGTCGGCTTCAAATCTCCAGTGAACAGACACAGGACCTCGTGTAGAGAGCTTTTACCGTGACAGCTAAGGACCGAGCGATATGTCGGAATGAACGCCTAGTGTCTGTCGTGAATGACCTTGATGCTGTAGATCAAAGTGAATTAAAACAAATGAGAGTTGTCAGCGAGGGGGCAGCAGAGCTGCGATGACTAAATGTTTAGGAATTTCAGTTAAGAAGGGCGACATTTCAACCAGACAAAGAACAGTCTTAAAGGAATACTAGTATCTGCAGCAATCACTTCAACTTAAGGTGCTCGATTTATTTTTTACCTTTTAAAAAACGAATTTTCTCCCACCGTTAATCCTCAATTTCGCACCAGAAACCAATGTAATTTACTTAAATTTTTCCTGTTTTTTTTAAATTTTTGTTAAACTATCATTTCAGATTCAATATCATGGTTTATGCCAACACACTCCCTGGCTATTGTGTAGGAAGCATTTTTAATGACCCGACTTGATTTACAGCTTCATGTGACTGATCTGAAAAGTGTACAAATCCACAAAACCGCACAAGAAATCTTTTTAAAACCACTAGAAATTCGGTTCTATAAACTACGCAGATTTTTCGTCGCTTCGACTTCCACAATTAGATGACGCAATTTGCACTGTCTTCTGAAAGGTGGGCTGTCTGCCTTCTTAGCCCAATGATATCCTCGAGTGTACTTTTAGTAAAAAGGAGACATGTCAGACGTGAGTTGTGCTTTCATTGACAGTCGATGAGATCCGTTGTGTTTAGTTAAAGAATCACAGCCAAATGATTGTGCGCGTTTTAATTTAATTTAACCCCGGATTACATTTCTTCCTTCATCAGCACACTTCCGTTTAGAAAGGTTAAAAATTGAGGTCGAAAACAACGGGAATAGTCTTGTTTTCATTACGAATTGCCAGTGTAATGCCATGGAAACCTGGCCCCGGGAATTTCGCTAGATAAGTACTCACCGAGTCCACACTTCAACATGTGGAAGTAATCGCATGAAGTGCATCAAATAGGGCTCCTTTCTCTGTTTCTAGCCAATCGTCATGTACCTGGCCTGTACGACCTTGGGGCTAACACTGGAACAAGCCCTCACCGCGGCCACAATCAATGCAGCCTACAGCATCAACCTCTCCCACAAACTCGGCGCGATCACGGAAGGCCGACAAGGTGATTTTGTCGTCATCAACACCAAGAGGTGAGTTGCATCCACGCTTTCCTCGTCTTCAACAGGTGACCTAGACGATGTTCACACCGAGTTTAGTTTGCAAACACTCGAAGTAAGACCGCGTCCAAGGTGAATTTGTGGTTGAGGCCATTAAGTGCTCTGAGTTCGCAGAATCACATGCCAATTTTTAAATTCACAGAAAGTTTGGCAACCGTTGCTTACATCTGCACCTGGTTAACCGTTAAGAAGTAAAGCGGCGAACAAATACACATGCCGACTTGTTCCTTGCTCATAGGATTATTAAAGCTGCAATCATACAAGAGTATTGCTCAGATTTCTTTCATTATCACACTGAATGCAGTGGTATTTGTGGTGGAATAAGCGAGTTACGTTGGTTTGGTCTTTATTTTAGGTGGGAAAATATCATATTCAGGTTGGGCGAATCACAGGAGCTGATTGAGTACGTCATTAAAAAGGGAAAAGTAGTCTACTCCAAGCAGACCGGACGTGTGAGCTTCTAAGTGTCGCTGCGAGATTTCTTCCGGCATATTCTCAAGTGTTTGCTTTGCTTACAAATGCATTACCACTCATCCCTGAATGCGTTGCATTTCTTTTTCTGTTCTTAAGCACTAGCGGGTGCAGTGATTGTTCACCGTGGATTCTGGCAGAAGCTCATATTTTGCCAAAACCAACGTGCTAACTGTGACTAAGAGAAAGCAATTTGTTGCCATTCATTGCACATCCATTGTCTTAGCGTGCATTGTAATAGAAAAGATTTGAACTAGATATAATTTGTACTGGACTGTGCAAAAACTAGATATTTTCGCCTCACTTAGCTACGATGTCTTAGCGGAAATCATCGTGAATGCCTGCCCCTTATCAATTTTTAATTTGCTGTGTTCTACACAAGTGCTCTGAATCACGTCTTCACATTCTCTTGCAGTAACACCAACCACATTTAAATTCTGGTTGGCTACAGTATCTAGTGAACAAACAAAAGCCAGTGCGTTGAGGTGTGCGTTAGAACAATGTGTTGGAAGGTGTGCCGGGAGGTGACGTGGGCTATGATATCATCTTCAGACCTTAAAGCGATTTTCCGTCAGATCATGCTGCCACTTTGGTCTTCGAAATCCTTATGTATCCTTTGATTTTAAAGGAATATCGCTCTTTACTTCGACAGTTACACAAATCTCGGCTCAACTACTTAACACTTGGTACTGTCCGTTCATCAGTAGCATCGTAATGTTTATCGTGAAGAGCTTGCGAAATGGACATCCAACTGTGGCTGTGTGTTATCTAATTATGTCTGTTTGATACTTGTAACTGCTGCTAGGTAGGCGCGGGCATTATTCTTCACACAATGCCGATTCTGTCCTGTTTGATCCAATCTCCACCAACTCATTGGTTATCACTTTTCCATCGACTTGTAATCTTGATGACCTGAGCCAATTCAGCACACTGGTACACGTAAAATGCTTGCGTGACAGTTAAACAGAAGCAGGCGTCGGTGTCGCGGTAACGTGCTAATTGTCCAAAATTTGATTATAATATTTATGATGAAGCTAGAGATTATGTCCGTTGGGAGTATTTGATATGTCGGAATTGAGAGAGAGACTTGAATGCATCTTCTGAAAAGTAAAGTAGGCGCCGCTATGACTATTTCAGTTGTAAGAGAATGATATCCTACCCACTGCCTCAACTGTGTCAGTCTGCTCGCTTTTGGCAAAAAGATAAAGACGATCGTCAACAGTCACTTTATTTTTCTGCCATAAAATACCTAAAAAACCAGGTGCATCTGTCTTGTTCAATGGAGACGCAGCCAGAAATATTCCCTGGAATAGTCGGTTTTAAACAAAAAACCTCTCTGTTTAAACGAGATTGTGTGTTTAATCTACAAAATTCACACAACGCATCAGCAAATCGCCGGATTTCTTTTCACCCAGTTCTTAGCCATCGAGCTGTTTCATGTGATCAACTCACATTGAAGCAACCGAACTCAGTTGCACTTTTAATATTGTGATATTCTCAGTTGTTTGATGAAGCAAATTAGGGCAAGAGAATCTGGGCCTGACGGTGTAATAACACTACTAAGCTAGTAATCTCAGTAAACTATTACCTATTTGGCAATCTTGCACTCATTAAGTCAACAGAGGACGTATAACAAAAAGCTACTTGCACTACACCATCGTATTAAGCTGTCGTAAGTTGCGTGTACTAAATTACAGCCATGCTAGTTTGTCCCTTGCTAGAACAACAGTGAATGAATTAATTGACCACCCAAGTGCCTTTTCAATATCGATTATCAACTATAATCAATGATCAGTGACATCCGATCAACTCGTGGATGAGCTTCACTAACCCTCGTTCACAACAAAGTACGACACGAGAAATTTCTTGCTAGTCGGATTCTTCAACGAACTCATTTACTAAAAGCGTGAATGTTATTAGTCCCTACTTAGCTAACCACTTCTAATTCACCTGTGAATCGTTTGTTATACACATTCTTGTCACTCGTTTCAAGTCGCTTACATTATCTACCAGCGGAGGTTACTCACTCATCAGTTGGGATGAAAGAGGGTTTGCCTTACCTACCACTAATAGGTCTGAACTTAGCTTGGGCTTTCAACTAGATAACCGCAGCACTAGAAAACGATCTTGTTAACTAACGGACTTCATCAGGCCTCAGGCACGTCCGGAATCTGTGCTTATCTTATTTGTTCGTGCCATCCCTGCTGAACTCTGATTTTAATTGTGGACCCTGTCACCATATGCCTCCACCCCCAAAATCAGCCATGGAATCACATCGGTGACATAAGACCAGGGGTTCGTCTCCTCTCGTAAACGCCCATGACTCACAACCACTAGATTCACCACCCCAATTAATGGTCTTCCTTCTTCCTACACCCGGACTTTCAATGCGTCTTTTAACAAGCGTTAATGGAAACACTCCGAAATTTGAGTCCCATAATTGAGGGAAAATAAAATGCTAATAAATTGAATTTTTTTGACATGTAAACGGCACGAACTCGGTAAAATATTGCTTCCACTTCGCCACAATTCTGGTAGTGTGAGAATCTTCTCACAATCTCGAATAGGGAAATTGTTGCTACTTGTGTGTTGTTTGCGTGAATATTTAGTTGAACTGTGCACAATGAAATTTGTGGACATTAATACAGTGTAGAAGTTCCAATGTGGTTCTCAAATTGCATCGGAACTGATGACCAAAGTAGACACGGAGCGATCAGGATTTATGAAGGAGTCCGTAGACAATTTCAGGTTCAATCGATGAAAAAATTACATTCACTTCGTCAAAATTCATTTTGATTAGATCTAGTTGTTGAGCTAGCCTATCCGGTAACTATCTGTTGGGAATCCAGCATTCCGCAAGACGGCTAATCGCGAGTTAGGATTTCGCCATTATCAACGCAATCCCTCTGCCGCGTCATTTAGGTGGGTGAGTCACCCACGTCACCGTCCTGACAACTAACTCGATGTTAATCTGCATTCATCCTTTAGGTCAAGGTCGCACGTGACTTTAAGAAGTGACCACATTCTGACAGATCACTCGTCTTTGACTGAGACAGTAATAGCCCTCAGCAGGAGTTTTTGTTTTGCCTTGTGCTGGGCTAGGAAGGTGGGATCTAGCGCTAGACATGCGATCTGGGGTACCAATTACCTGAGTATGTGAATCCTGATTACGGTTTTGGTTTGAGTAATCACAATTCACTTGGTTTTGTGGAATGAAAATGCTACGATGAATTAAACATGAAGAAGCCATGTCATTCAAGGCTGTTTAGGTGGTCACTTAGAAACACAGCACTCGGAAGACAGAATATTCACCAGAAAGCAATTTTCGTGGTTCTGATGCAGTCGGAATAACATTACTAACCTGGCTGTGTTAAGTGCTCGTGGTGCAGGATAGACGCTCAACGTCTTCTATTGAATTTAACCCTGAGATCACAATGCGAGGAAGATACATTAAAAACAGAGGTGATTTATATCATTTCATTTGTGTAGTACACCAGGTCCTCGCATAATCCAGACCCACTAATTCTGCATGCAAAATTTGCGTGAACTTTCGCAGCTTAAAATACACACTGACCTCTGTGGTCACGTGATGTGCAGTCACAGTATGCACCGTCATCTGCTAAAACGCGCCATTCAGGTGGCTGCAGCGGTGTGAACGCATGGCACACCGCTGGTTGGATCGATTATTACAAATTGGCACAACTCGGAACAAAATTTGCAGAGAGAGTAACTTAAACATGCATTTTATGTCTTCTCGACTAGGCAGTCTCTTGACAGCTCGAAGTAGAAGACAAAGAATAGACTTTAATTAGCGCATTTGAACAAAAATTGGGAGAAAGTACTCGCAAGTTGTTAGGCGGTAGATAATGATGTGAGCCGCGAAACAGCTGACCTAGAGTAAATGTAACACGAATCCCTCCCACACTACGAAAACGAAACCATCACACAGTGAAGAGATAAGGCAACCCAGAAATGGATATTTTTTGAGGATCTACAGAATCCGGATTGATGGTAAGAGGGGAATCGTGAGGGGTGGATTCACAGACACGAAAATTTTACTACGCCTCCTTCGTTTCGCTTGAAGTTCCTTACAATGAGGGGTGTGAACAATAATGGTTTATAGGAGTTTCGTTATTTTAAAGCACAGCGACGGATGAATCAGTCTAACTGGTGTATGTTGTAGGGGGTGATTTAGTGAATCCTCAGCACGCAGTAATCACGATTTTAAAATCTTACCTCCACAACTCACTAAATTTCTAAAACTGCTGTCATCAAGTTACGTGATGTTCCCATACCCTAGTTGTGTGTAAATGTACCGACAAACCAGGCGCCTAACTTATCGGACAAAGCCGAATTAACAATGGCCTAATTTGCAATCCTTGCAAACACCCTCCTGCACTAAGGCAAACATAGCTAGCGTTTCACTTCAAGGTCAGCCTGGCTGTCAGCGGTAGACGGCATTAGGATGATTTTGCATAAATTTGGTATTCATAATGCTAACGGCATATTATTTTCATTGGCAAATCTAACACGAATAGGCAGTCGTTGAAAAAGTGCGAAAGCTTTTAGCAGGAGTAGGCTAATTGGACTAGGATTCTGGTGAGAATTTGCACTGGTTTAATATCGAGGAGTAAAAACCACCTGCACGGCTACACGCTCACCCGAAATCTGCAGAGATCAGCCTGAATTAACTCTGTGCTGACATTAAATTACGTTGGCTCTGTCGCACGTGCTCAACTAGAAGGTGGAATGGACGCTTTTGCGTGATGTAATGCGATGTGTGTGCGCCCCATCGAGTTGACTTCGCCAAAGATGGCAGTTGTGCTCGACATTGGCACACGGTGGGGCCTGATTTGGATGAGTAATGAGCCCGCGTCACTTCAGGATTTTGTCTGTATTTAAAGTTGAAAAGACAATCCATTGTCCATTGTCTAATACGAGTGGAAAAAAATCCGCAACACCAGCTGACAGATGGCGAAATCTTGAGATAGCATCGATTAAACCCTTACAATAATCACGTTTAATTACCCGAAAGCACCTATTAGGTTGAAAAACAGCAAACAACATCCACATTAGGCAAATTTTAGCAGGACCTTGAGTTTGGTGGTTTGCGGGGCAAAATCCTAATCAAGCGATTCTTGACGTCTTGCGGGGCATGAGACCTCCTATTAAATCAAAGTTACTTTCACCACCGCTCGGTAAAATCCACTTGTGCGTGTTAATTTATTAAACTTTGTCAATGGGGTTAACGGCATTGTTTGTGTGGCAATCACACTTCCTGTCAGTGGTTTAAACTGCCACTTCAGCTGACGAACATATGTGATGCGGAGATACAATTTTAGTCCATTAACACAGGTGTCGCGTTATTCGCCACACTGAACCCCCTTTTCATGGCGTCCCTATCGATCATGCTACACCGCCTGCTCACACACCCCTATGCGTGTACCTCCACCCACCTTACCTGCGTTTCATTCACGTGACCGTCTAGCCGTTTTGTACTTTTACGGGACCACTCACACTGCATCGATCGACAACCACATTTAGATACGTTTTTCTGCGCGTGGCCAGTATGCTGTTGTCTTTGCAGTCTCCGGTCCTGTTCAGTCATCTCGGGAATTTGAGTGATGTAAAAAACGGGCTAATTCAACACAATAGGTCCCGGCGTGGTACCAGGCCACATTCCAGAGGCTACAAGAGAGTGAATAAATGAGAACATCGAATACCTTGAGGCCTCTGTTTTCCTTACTTAGAGAACACGTTTTAAATCCTGTGGCTTGAGTTTGTCTGGGATGAACATTGGATGCTAAGAATTGAACAGAAAATCAGTTATTAGTAAACAAAACCTGTTAGAATAACTTAGTGTTTTACACACACAATATCAGAGCCAATATAAACACATGTTTGCACACATTTTCCCAGTTACTTCGTAGATGTGGAAATTATCCTGTTTTGCCAAATGCAACGGGAATGTGCAGCACGGCCACAACAAACACTAGGTCAAAACTGGCCACTTGAACACAAAACATTTCACAAACATCTTGCAAGCATACTCCGCATTTACAATCAGCG
>UXSR01005818.1:0-20226 GCA_900604375.1 Mesocestoides corti
TTACATTCAGCGGGGTGATGAACCAGCGGTCTCACGTGACAAGGGGGGAGGTGCGCTGAAAGCTGCGAGGACAGGGTTATTGGACGTGAATCAACACGATTCACTACAAGTATAGGCATTACATTCAAGACCATTTCGAAGCGCATTGAACACTTGAGCCCGTGAACGTTGGCGCTCCCGATTCCGGTCAATTGTCTCACCGTAGGCCGAACCTTGATTAATGCAAGTAGGTTGGACTGACTTATTACGGCAACATCAAGGTACAGTCATTTTTGAATTAAGCAATCATTTTCCTGGAAAATATTGCTGGTTTCTCATTTGCCGACCCTGCTCCAACGCCAGGCAAAGTGTCAATGCAACTTGAAAGAGCATCTCACACTCTGTTGAAACTTCTCAAATAAAAAAGCATTCTGCATACATGTTGATGAGTTCGCTTTTTTTAAATTGAACTCTGCACTAAGTTGAAGGTCGTCAGGTCACAAACCTGGTCCTAACGACACCCGTATCTGCTTTCTCGGTTGGTTTTTTTTTGATGTCTCAGAACACAAAGCCAAGCGATTCTTGATTAACTTGCTTAAATTTCGGAAATATCTTACAGAATGGAAGGTTGCAATAATGCCTAACCGATGCTTAATTTGGTTATCATTTTATTCGATCTAAGACTCTTGTTCTGGTACAGGAAGATCTTTCTCAAGGAACTCTACATGTAGAAGTTAGAAGGCCGTCTCGTGAAATTGAATGGTCATCCCTGTCTGTATTACACCGAACATCACCCGTGTACCCTTACGTCTGGGCCCAGGATGTCAGCAAACGGAACCCTTGTGGGTTTTGGTCTGTTTCCACTACCTCCGTTCATGTCGCTCTGGTTATTTGTGCTAGTTTGTAGTTAACTTTGATTGAAGCTAACTCACGAGTTGATCGGACTTCATTGGTTATTGATTGCAGTTGACGGTCGATATTTACCCATGCACTCTATCGCCTGTCTCTTCTCTCCTCTGGGCTTGCTACGGCCTATTTTTGTCAGAGTTGTAAGGTAGTGCAAGCAATCCACTACGGTGGGCTACTTCCAAGCTTCTATCTTTACAATATCTTAACATGACTTCAAAATAGGTCAGTAATTTTTGATAGGGAGGTTATATCAACCCTCTCCGCCTGTATTGTGCAGTCGGTTATGTAGAACTGTTGATTTGAATGCCTGTTTCAATTGGGTTCAAATGCTTTTAACCAAAGCCACCTACTTTGTTACTTAAGATGAATTACGTGGTTTGGTGCGACTCGACGAAATAGCCCTGTGAACTCCATTCTTGGAGTCAGTTTTAGTTCAAGTGCAGTTTTGAAAGGCTTTCAGGAAATGCTCGATTAAAACCCAGCTTAGATATACTGGATTGACCTTAAATGGACCTTTATAGGGCGGCCTGACCTACTTAAGTACCACCTGATTGTTTGAAACCACTAAGGCAACTATCACGCAGTTCACTTCACTTAGGTTGGTGAAACAGATGCTCAGCCGGGTAATATGTAATTGGCTTCCACGTTACTTTTCACAATTTAACTAAAATTCAGTACATAGTCAAGTCGCACCAACTTCACACACTCTAGCCACTGTACTTATATTCATCAAATAGCTAAGCCACTGGAGATCCTGTACCGGCATCTACTCTGATTTCACCGTTATTGAAGTAGTCGACTTTTCCCTATTGTTATTCGTCATTATCGGCGTATTTTGCTTACTAGAATCGCTTCCAGCCGTAGTGGAGCTTTTTGCATTCGTGCTTGAGAAATTTACATTTGTAATGTGTGCTCTTGGACTGTTTTTACTGACCCCAAACCCATTTGTTTGTGATTGATGGAGCTTGTTATGACCAGGATTCAATCAACAATGCAATACTTGTTCCTTGTTTACCGATGTAATCAGCCTACGCCTTGAAACTTTCAATCAACCAGACTTCTAGTTGTTGTTTTTTATCCATTTCAGCCATCAGAGGTCTCGGTATTTGAGGTCACGATCCGTTTTATCGGTGGCCTCCTCAGTATCTACTCGATGACAAAAAACCAGGTAAGTCTGCTCCCTCTTGTCGCCGATGGTTTTAGATGAAATCACATGTGTAAACTGAACAATTATTGTCTAATTTGTGATTATCGACTGCGACTTGATAACAAATGCTAATCGCCGTTGTTCAGCTACCAGGCAGTCAGTGTGTATGACTGTACATTCAAGTGAAGTGGGGAAATACCACCAGAAAATCCTTCAATTTATTTTGTTGACTATTCGTCATAGTCTACCTTTAGGCAAAATTCTGTTTGAACTTGAACACTTCCTTAAAAATACCTGAACCCAAAATTGATTTGCCTCACTTTACTGTTGATTGATTTCTGGATCCTATTCTGGTCACTTCAGATGATCTAAGTTATGCAACGCTAGCATGGCTAGTGGTCTTAAATTCGAATGTCTGAAACTTATAAATACCCCCACTCAGTGGCGTTCCCTGTGTGCTTTTCCATGCTGCTTGTTCACACAAAGTCAAATCGTCGATCCCATTTGGGGCCGTATTTTTACTGAATTATATTGTTGCGACGCCATATCCGACTAACTATCCAGCAAGGATGAAGTCTGCGGTAGGACAGAGAGTCAACTGCTTATTCGAGAACTTGACGAAGTCGTCGTCGTGTGTTGGGTTTGCGCGTGTGTATTTATACCTCTGATGTGTGAGTCATAGATGCGCTAACATCGAGACCTATGTGTGGGATATTCCAAGGTAAATATCTATGTGTAGAGTGGGGGAGTTGAGGATCCGCGCGGCTGGCGACATGCCGCGAAAAGGGGAACCCTGTGTCGGAGGCTGGAGAGACGGGATTAAGGAGTGTGAAGAAACACGGTTCACAACAGTACGAAGCTGTGTTGTATAGACAAGCGGTTTTATGCAAATCATTCAAATTGGCGCGTGGCGTGTGTACTTGTAATCTGATGATTTAGGACGGCGGACACGACTGACACCCCTCTTTGAAATCTTTGTTACAGTCCATCCCTCCTGTTTGTACATAACTGCTTCGTATTCTGTTAGTTCTCGGAACATCACATATGCACTTCAAATCTCTCGCAAGTGGAAATTGGTTAGGTCATGAGCTGAGGTTTTATTTTTTACCCATGTCAAGGCCGGTCTATGTATTATTATTCGTAAGGTGTTTTTCTTATACCTAGGTCTTTCTTGACCGAGTAGTATCTATAGCTGATAATCTACTACCCGCGTTTAATGAAAACACCGGCCTTCCGGGCTCTCTTCTCAACCTCAAAACGTGAGTTTTTACTCTTGTTATCTAAAACATACGCTAAATGAAAGTTAACGACATACCCTCTAAATCGTGATATCTGCCTTAATTTGCCGTAGCATTTTCACCCACTTAGAACACCTTCAACCCGTTCCAAATACCCTTGAAATTCCCCTTCACTGTGTAAGTACTGTGCGTATCAATGCCAGGCGCACTACGTACCAGGCCTCTTCAGCGCGTGCCTGAACACCCAGGCAATGATTCAAACCCCACCTTAGCCAAACCCCACCTCGCGTGTTCAACACGCATTCCGGGGTGTGGTTGTTGTGGTGTTTACGTGCTGTCATACATGAAAAT
Source organism: Mesocestoides corti (assembly GCA_900604375.1). Taxonomy (NCBI): domain Eukaryota; kingdom Metazoa; phylum Platyhelminthes; class Cestoda; order Cyclophyllidea; family Mesocestoididae; genus Mesocestoides; species Mesocestoides corti. The sequence continues at coordinate 3,625 of UXSR01005818.1, forward strand.
GCGCCAGCCGCTGTAGGATCGAGCGGACCTAATGGGATCTCGATGCTGGTTCACGTGATGCTGTGTGCGTCCCTGAATCATCGTATTTCATCTTAGTGGTCAAGCAAGCCAGTGCATTTATAAATTAGGAACACTTTCGCAAATTTATGTGTGAACTTTACATTAGAAGCGAGTGTGGCGTCCTCTGGTGATGCGTGTGTCCTTCCGTGGGAATTGCATTATTTTCACACTACATTATCGAGTGCTAGCAAGAACAGCTGAGAAGCACACCAGTGATGGTGTGGCCTGAACAATGGTACTATTGATGGTACTATTGATGTGATTTCCTGCTTGAATCATCTCAATTTTGCCTATATTTAACAGTTGTCTCTTACACTAATTTATGTTATTAGACATTTTGGTAAGTACGGTTTCCTCATTTTGCTCTTAGCTTTTCTCGAATCATTAATGACCTAATCACATTCTACAGCCTCTTATTTTCACTTTTCTGTTAACAACTAGCAAAAAAGCGCGCAACTTCCACTGGGCAAGCAGTGGATGCCACATTCTCTCTGAAATCGGAACTCTACACATGGAATTTCAGTTCATCTCAGAACTAACTGGTGACCCCAAATACAGTAGATTGGTAGGTTTTGCCAAAGTTCTCAGACATGAAAACATGTCTGCCATTTTGCTCTTTGTCTATACGTTGTAATTCCATCCGGTAGTACATAAGTTCATCCTGTCTTTTGCTGTCCTGATAGTTGCTCAGGGAATTTCGCGTGTTCTCCATCACGGAACGAATTGCGTGTCGCTGAGTGCAGCCACCTCTGAGTTGGGCCACCGTCCAGGCAACAGCCTCTGAAACATGTTTGTCCGAGAGGCTGTTTCCTGCTGTGGGTTAGACATTACTTGGTTTTGCCCTGCACGGAAATCCTGTCCAAAATTCTCCGGTCATCCTGGTACAGCCTTCTCATGGTTTGGATCGTGATCGTGTTGGATTTAAACGCTGCTTTCTGCCTGAAGCTGATAATTACACTTTTTAACTGCTCTTATGACTTAAGCAGAAAAATAGCCGCTTCAATTTTAGTAGTAGTGAACTTCTTCTAAATGGGCTCCTTTTCACTTGGCCAGCAAACACTTTTCCTTCAGTGTATATTTTATGCCAATGATCGTGCAGTCTAACAAGGCAGCAAATTTGTAGCACTCTCCTACATGTCCATTACCTCTACGCCCTTCTTATTGTGGACCCCGAGAACCTTTAATTTTCCTCCCACAACTTTGTCAAGTGCCGTTATGCAAGGTGGCGTCACCGTCCAAACAAACACCAGCCACTTTAAGTAAGCGCCGAAGTGTTACTTCCTTGGGGATGTGAGGTATTAAACGCGTATTGTTTCTGCATCAACAGAATGTGTTTTGCTTTGAAACCCAAACGCAACCTCTTCGCTAGAGCTGGGCTTGATTTCCTTTAATTCTTGTCGTTCGCCGTTTTAGTTATTGAGTACATTATGTTTTGCAAGTTATTGCTTCGCCCTGAGTAAATGACATGCGTCTTCTATTCCACCGTAGCCCTACAATCCCTTAGGTTTTTACTGTTATCTCCTTCATTACAATCTGCCTGTCGCGATTTGCTTTTCGTTGACTTCTTGCTTATTTGAATTCACGAAGGTGTGAATGCCTGGAGGCACTCGTGTGTAGACTTCGACCATCAACTCTGTGGGGAATTGATAGCTTCATTCCGTGAAACGCATTTAACGGTCATTCGTATAGTTGAGTTTTATAGTGCGTTAAATTTACTGGTGAAATTCTTGCAGCGGTTGTGATTTTGAGTTGGTGTCAGTAAAAGCTGAAGTTAATCGCTTCTTCAAATGACGCGAATTACTACGTTTCTTTTTTCCTTCCACGACAAGGACTTCGACTATCTTGTGCTCATCCGACGATTTCACATTCGTGAAGATTCAAACAAGGCGTAAGCTATCGTTATAATCTTCTTCCAGATTATACGTTGACGTATTTCATTGCTTAATCCATGTTCCCTAACTCACGCATCTTTGTTACATACAGCCTCACGTCTGTGTTTAATGCCAGATTCCCCTTTTTATGGTTATTTTCCCCGTTCTCCCCACATGACTCACGCGTCTGACACTACATGTGTGCCCCAGTTTACCCCATAGCAGAATTTCCTCCAGAACCTGTTTTCCATTTACCACTGTTTATTGCTAGCCGCGTGTTCGTGTGAAAACGTGGATGCAGTTTTGTTGTGTGTTCCAACAAACCATTGACGCCAAATTATGCTCAAATGTTACCAATTAAAGGACACGAGGTCATCGCGTCGTCTTTGTTTTTTTGCGTAATACCTTCTGGCGTCATTCGCTTCACAAAGTAGGATTTTATGAAACAACCGTTTCCTGCTTTATTCTGCATTCTACGGGGCTAGTAGAACTCGTCTTCCTGAGAAGTTGATTTTTTTCTCGTCGATAATTCACTAATTCTAATTTAAACGTTAATTGACATTCAAGTATTTTGCCCTATGTTGATTCACCGCTCGTCCAGGTATGAGACGGACAGTGGCATCACTGTCTTTTGATGATGCCACTGCCGTAAGCGCGCAGCGTTCGCTATGCAGACTTAACTTTACAGGTGAAACTCACAGAACAACTCATAGAGCCATCGTCTCACAATCCCACTTTGCCGGCTCTCACTCATCTTCGCCTAACCGGCAGTCTCCACTGCTGTCCCTTGTCCTCAGAAAGATGGTTTGTGGAGTCTCAACCATCGCCTTTAACTCCCCCTACAGATCAAGTGTCGCCTCAGCAATTGCGAGAAATTAACCCATCAGTGTCATTTTTCCCTTACCTGGCACGCATTGCCTGTTCATGAATCTTTTCTCTTCAAGGTAAACAAAATTCGCGATCATATTGAGGCAGCCTCTAGAAGCAGTGACAACCACTTTCGCACCCACGTAAGCCCAACTAAGCGATCCTTCTGTAACACCCGAGTTACAGTCTCCGGGGAGGGTGATTCGTTTTTTGAGTACCTTCTCAAGGAGTGGCTTCGCACCAATAAGACTGATCGGAAGGCCCGAGAACTCTACGACAAGACATTGGACTCATTCGAGCGTTTAAACATCATCAGAACCAGTCGTGCTGGCAGCCTCTACATCACCGATTCACAACACGGTTCCCCCGGCCGAACCATGGCTCACTTGGCCTGTTTTTCAGGTAATTTACTCTTAATACCAACTTTTCACTAGACCACCATGCTTTCTTGCGGGACGTAAAATGGAGGTGTCGCATCCAAATCTGGCCATTCGACATTATCGCTAGCAATGATTTGGCAGCTGACAAGAATAGTGTGCGACTTTGTCTGAACTTTGCTCTCCGGATCACATTCATCCATTTTCCCTGTTTTCATGGATTACTTTCAGCCATGATGCTCCGCCACTCAACTGATGTCTCAGCTCCAAATTTATTCCTAGTTGTTTCCACACTTTATCTCACACATTCTTCCATATACTTAGAACTACTTCAAGTAGTAAATTTTCCCTGTGGTCATGTCGGTACTTGTCAAAGGTTCTGGGTACCGTTAATGATGATAGGACACCTCCATGGACCTACTGAGGTGACATTATAGTACCCCAATCAACTACAGATGTTGCAATGACTAAATCAAGCCCATTTCCTCATTACTGGCTGTTTCTGAGTACGTAAACTAGCGGTCTAACAATTTATGGTGTCACTTGTATGCTAACAGTAATGGAAAATGATGAGGTAGGCTATATTTATTGCTTGATCCGTGCGAATGTGCATTAAGCTACTAATGGTGCCGTCTTTCCCACCGGCAGGTGGTATGTTCGCCCTGGGCGCCTTGAGGAAGGACGCGGATGACGTGTGGTTCAATCGAGGGAGGCTGCTGACCGAGACCTGCCGCAAGTCCTACGCCCAGACAGAGAGCCACCTCGGTCCGGAGAATTTCCACTTCTCTGACCACATTGATGCAGTGGGCCTCACGAGTAGCGACAATTTATACCTTCTTCGTCCAGAAACCGTGGAATCCTACTTTTATCTGTGGCGCCTCACCCACAACACGACCTACCGCGATTACGCCTGGGATGTTGTCGAGGTATACTTGCCAATGTCTGCATTATTCGTTTTGTTGAGCGCACAATACAGGCCATACTTCTTGTAAGAATATGAATCGTAGATTAATGCCGGGGGAAGTATGAATTCACTTGAAATTTCCATTAGTGATCATGGCTCATGTAAATTTCTCTATTAAATATTGATTCGCATTAGCGACTTTTTCTTTATTGCTCTTTTTTTCTGATGTGGCGTCGACACCGACCCAGCTACTAATGCTATTGGCTACGATAATTTTGGATGTACCATAAATAGGGTACTTATAGGTACCCCCCAAAACCTAATGACATTGTAGCTGTCAAGGAAATAACTGTGGCAATGAAGTGGCATTTATTAACCTACGGTAAAAGTTCTTGTTAAGAAGCCGTAGTCCTGATCAAATAAGCACAACTGCTCTGTTACCTTTGCCGATTATTTCCCATTATATCGAGCCCATCGTTTTTTTTAATAAGATTCAGGACTAATTTTGTTAGCACATCAAAATTAGACTGTTATTCACAGTGTGTGCTCATTGTATAATTGCTTAATAACTGAGTCATGTACTATTGGTTGATGATTTCTAAGTGCGGTACTTTTGCTCACAGACTGGGCTTGTGCTAATTGTTATCGATCAGTATGGCTCTCGGATATGTACACTACGTTTCTTCCTCCCAAGTGTGGTTGTAGTTCCAGATTGTTGTGACTGTTGTTATCACTGCGGTTGTAAAGGTCCAGAAAATGTCTTAGGGTTGTTCCTCAGTTTTAGTAAATTTTATCAATAGTGATTAAATCACAATCTTTATGGTATGGATGTCCTTTACTGATTCGCTGATTTATCGTCTTTTACCCCTGCGCTTATCATCTCTTGGTGTTAGACACTTCCTAATTGGTCAATCACTTCCTTTTTTTGTGATTTCACAAAAGCTTTTTTTTATTTTGTTCAAGAATCAGCACAATGGTGAGCTAAATTATTTAATAGATTAAATACTCTTCCATCTATTCAGCAATATTACCTACGACGGACACCGAAATCGATTACCCAATTTGTGCCGTCTTTTCCCATAGGCTCTTGAAAAGCACTGTCGAGTACCTGGAGGTTTCTCTGGAATTAAGAATGTGAACAGCATTGACCCCTCCCATGACGACGTTCAGCAAAGCTATTTTCTGGCGGAGACTCTAAAATACCTCTACTTAATCTTTTGCGATGACTTGGTGTTGCCTCTGGACCGGTGGGTCTTCAATACAGAGGGCCATCCTTTTCCGATTATGGGAAATCCGACTGGATGAATTTGCTCGTTTTACTTTTTTTACTTTTCCTTTTTTCTTACGCGGAGCATGTATCCTTGATTTACCCAAATAAACCGTTTTACATGATTGTTTATTTTTCTGTTCCATGGGGTCCAACTTCCTTCTTTTGCGAATTATCGTGACTGAAAAATAGTCGTGGACACTAATGCCTTATCTTAGGTGACGTGAAGTTAGGCGCTAACTCAGCACAATCGATTCTAGGTTGTTCACAATCTTAACGTGGTAATGTTTAAAATTGAGTACTTCGTCACTCAACTCAAGCGGAGGACTGTTGCAAGTAGATGCATCCAGTAATGAATAGAAGCCTGTAAGCCCAAGCGAAAGCTGAACTTTCTGTCTGTCGCCCTGAAACGTAGGTCTGCTTCATAATTCACATTTCAAAGACAGTGTCGCTCGTTGGAAAGTATGCTAAGTCTTCGATGCTCAATGCCCCAACTTATCGCAATATTGATTTCACATTACTGCTAGATTGTGTGTGGCACTGCAAATAGGCGTACCATTGCTTATGTCTCCAAACTGTTTTTTTTAATATCCTAACTCGGTTTCCTATGATTCGCAGACAAATTAGAACCCGCTTATACACCACGAGAATATGTCACACCCACAATCCCAACTTTATGTAAATGCTAAACAAACTTGAGATTTTTGATTGAAAATCATGTAAATGATGGCCAAATGCTAATAGTTACCTCCCATTGGTACCTAACCTAGTGTACAATTATGCCACATTGATTAGTTGGATGACTTCATTTTGTGGGACTTAACACTTCGAACGCCTTCCTTTATGGTGTAAAGGTTCATCAATTTTGACTTGACAACTAGCATTGACCTTGCACTTCATTTGATGCGAGTGATTCAAAAAAATTAACCTTTTAGACTCCATAACTAATGCGAAGGAGGCGTGACAATTAGAAAAGTCAGTTGCATCCGAAAAATTTAGCTTATTTATATTGTCGATTTTAAGAACGGATTATTTTCATTAGCGATGTTACTACAAAATATTACTTGCACCTTGAGAAACCTTAGAATCGTCAAGGTTATTATGACATCCGCGATATTTGACAAAGAAGTGTACATTTAGAGTAATTGCTCCTTGCCACTGCAGATAATAGATTCGAAAAATTAAAATAAAACCGAAAATTATCCTGATTGTTTTCATATCAGTGTTCAATTAAAGCAAATTATCCTTTATATAACTGCGGAAAATGAGGAAATCATGTTATAAGTTAGGATTAACTGTCAGATTTTATCGTTTTAAGGTCTGCTTTCAGCATCGAAGCCTAAAAAACTGCAGTTTTTATTGATTTTGTAAATTTGTTCTTTTAGGCAATGACTGGATTAAAACTTGTCTTTGCCGGCCGTTCTTGAGACCAGCGTCGATTAAACAGCAATGCATCTTATAATCAAAATTAAACGTGGATGGGATTTCTACACTTATTCCAGGTACTTTAGTGTTTTCTAACTCAAAATATCTTATCGTATTGTGGCAAATCTCCCCTCCTCTTAAGAATGCATATAGGAAAATAGGAAATTCAATTTAATAACTAATTCTCTTTTTGATTTCATTAATATGAAAGGATTTGAGGAAATCATCTGGCACTTTCGGAAGCACTCCGAGGATATTGTTTTTAACATGTACCATATCTAGTTTACAGTGCTAGGAAATTAGACGCAATTAGCCGGAAAAAATGCAGAATTAAACTTAATTAATTGTATTGCACATGGAGCGATGTCATGTAGGTTAGTTCTGCTTATCATTTCACTAAAAGATTTTGAGTGCGGTGGGTGCTGCAATTTATGGAGAATAAATGCACAAATCAGCAAAACAATGCCTGATCATGGAATGTCACGTCAAACCAAACAAATATCTAAACTATGCTTTCTTGCATTTTTCAAATATGTTAGGGCTCGTTTAATTATTTAAATGTGAAACCCGCTGCTGTCTAATCTTGCTTCTATATATTAAAAAGATATTTTAACATTACTATGGATAAAAATTTCCTAATTTATAGAGTTGTAATTTATTCGTTTTTGAAGATTTGACTTTCGCCGACAACAATAGAGCTGAATGCTTAAAGTGGTTTATTTTCTGTTTAAAGATTTAAAATGATTGCATTTAGCAAAATGGAATGACATAATTTGCTAGTTTGGATCTCGAATCAACTGTGCGATGACGATGATGCTCTTTGAGCAATTCAGCGCGTTCTATTGATTTTTTGGATCTGATTCCGTGTGAGTATGGTCTGTTTGCACCGAGATGACGCAAAACTAAAAGTAGATGATTGTCCATCGCGGAATGTTTGCATTATTTGTTTGGCTGAGTTTCTGACAGACAGGCAGAAAAACATTTCAGAGCGCATGGAATATGGACAAAAATGTTTAGACAGTTTGAATCAAGCCCTAGATAAACCCTCAACTCGGAATAAAAATACACAGTTATTGATTACCGCGTTTGAAGTTCTATGGAGTAAGTAATACGTGTACTATAATTTCTAGACGCATATTTGGGTGAAACTAATGGCTATGCTACACTACTAATGAATAGTAATTTGGCTACTACGCGATAAAATGTATTTAGTTGCTTCTGCATTACTTCAGCACCTTAAAATAGACCTAAAAGTTATCAATTTAATTTTGTATCCAATAAAAGCAGAACTGGTAAGATTGTTTTTTTTTAAATCGCGTTAGGACACAGAAGAGGATCTTAACGGAAAGTGCAACGCTTTACTTCTTCTAGCGAATGTTATTGAAATGCATGAAATAGTTCCTGAGTCTGCTCCTCGTAAATTTTTAACTATCCTTTATTTCTGCTTAGGGATAATCTTTGAGAGCATTGTTCCTCTTTTGAGAAGGGGAAATCGGATCCTTCAAGGAAGTGTGACATATTGTCTCGGTGTTTTATTGAAAAACGTAGACAGTCTTGATTGTGATTTTACGTCAGACTGCTGTGACGTTCTGTTGGATTGCTTATGTGATCCTCACGAGGAAGTTCAGATTGTTGAAAATGCTTTTGGTAGGACTTTTTTACTCAACATCTCATTTCTAAGAATGTGTTCGGCTGATTCTAAAGTTTCCAGGGGCTGAGAATTGTATTGTTACAAACCCGAAATTCCCAAGAGCAATTCGGCTTTGTCTTAGTTCGCACCAAACAAATGTTTGCGTTACGGCACTTGTTTTTCTCACGTTACTGCTTTCAGGGCATCAAGGTGAAAGTATAGCTCTATTTTTGCACGAAATTGGTATTTTGGGTAAATTTGCCTTTCTTGTTCACTGCTTCTGTCAAGATTTTGTTTATGAATGTCTCTCAAAGAAACCAGCGGTTAAAATGTAAGACACATTATTTCAATCTTTTTATCTTAGAGCTTCGTTATCATTCCTGAAATTGATGACAAGTTCCAGTCTCTTCATGTCGACAAGTGCCTTGCCATTCAGTAGCCTTACTAATTTTGCGATCACTCCATACGCTAGCTATAGAAAAGATCCTCAATGCAGCGATTGATAAAAATGCTGAACGGACATTTCAAAGGATGTCTGTGACTGTTCTGGAGCATATATTTAGGATGTATGCGTTCTTTATGTTCAATGTTTAACTTTTTTAAGGTATACTGGGAGTGTTGATCTCTTCTTCAATCTAACAACCGTTGAGAATTTCTTCAATTTGTTAGAAGATGAGTTCTCCGACCAGAATTCTAGTTTTAATGAAGTTTCAGAATGCCTCCTTAGCTTTTTACGGTAACGTAGCAATAAAGTTTTACGTCTGCCAGATCGAAGCAACTCTGTAGACCCTTCCCACTGCAGCTGTTCAATCGCTGTTTAGTAGCCTACGGCGAACGGCTTAGGCAAACCCTAAGTGATATATTGTCCACTTTGGAAAATAATCGCGAAGTAATTCCATTTTTGGGCTTTGCTTCGAGTCAGATGCAGCGGAAAATCGAAAGCGATTTGGCAAAATCGCTTTTCTTGGCAATAGATACACAGCTGCACCTTGGAGAGTACGTCCACTTTATTTGTGTCAACATTACAGTCTCCTACTCTTTTTGACTTCAGATTTAGCTGAAAGTGCATCGAATGAAGTAATGCTTTCTAATTATAATAAGGTTCTTATTGACCTCTATTTTTCACTTCCACTGGGACTTATCTGGGTAGGAGTGCTTTTATGCATTACTTGATATTCTCTCTGTAGAAGTTTTTCTGTCGTGAAAGAGCTCCAGCTGCAATTTTGCAAAGGACGCTTATACTCACCAGAAAAATAATTAAAAAAGGCTTCCCTAATGCGAAATTAATTGAATGTGGTGCTGCCTGCTGGAGCAAAGCTTTCTCCTACCCAAAGGTTCTTGTTGATCCTAAAGTTCTTCTGGTATTCAAGTCAATTGCACCTTTAATTCTTGACACCCTTCTTCGCGCTAAATGCATTAAAAACCTTCCAGAAGATCAGTATGTAAGCGACAGGTACGCTGGGCCTCAACGCTTTTTCCATGTGCCTAGCTCTTTTGATCCGAATACGTTTTCGCTGAGTTTGATGCAGCTTACCGCCTATGTCCTTGGCACCGGGAGTGTAAGTTTTTCATTGAATGCGCTGGACTGCTCCGATGACCCATGTGCTCCCGACTATGAAGCATTTTGGAATTCTGTGTTTGGGGGTATTTATTTGGTGCCTGGTAAGTTTACATTTATATCTTTGCTCAAAGCCAGGCTTCAAACACCAAAGAGCAAGACAAATTTTGAATTCTTCCTTTGTGTGTTCACGTCAGCACACTACTCACAATACGTCTTTTTATTTGCAATAGTATATATTATATTTTAGGCGGTACCACAGAAACCATTTGTAAACTTCTGAAGGACTTATGTCGTCAAACAGTTGATGATCCAAACACGGACGCAGGAATACTGTTTCCGGCTGTTTTAGTTGTTGCAACGTCACTCATTAACTGCTCTGATTCATTGCTTATGCAAGCCAATGAATCAGAGTTCTACGTTGTCCGGGAAAGGTGATTTAAACATTTTCGCGGAAAATATTGATTTTATTTAAGAGACAAGAAATGTGGTCCTTCATTGGACTGATGTTTGCAACTTGATTTTTCACAGAACCATGGAAATTCTTCCCGATTTATGTCAGTGTATTCTTCGGGCGGGTGTACGGCGTTTTGAACAGTTGTCATCGGTTTTTTCCGTTGAATGTCTGGCCACATTTGCTGTAAATCCGACTTTTATCAACTCGAGTTTTCTTAGGTCGCAAAACTTACTGGATTACAACTGACGCCTGTCTTTATTCAAGGTAGTTCTATTTTATCCTCTTCTATCAGTTTGTAGCTTCGTGTGTGATCATTGAAGCTCTTATCCCACGGCTATCACCATTCCAAACATCCCTGTTGCTAAATATTCAAGGTTTCCCTGACCTTTTGCTGTTGGGTGAACCAGCTTGGATTTCTCTGGCTCAAAAGATGGCAAGTTAGCTGTGCAGATTCTTTTTGTCTTCATCGAGTTGTGTTAATCGAGGTCATGGGTCGTTTACTTTAGATTCTTCAGTGTCACTCGCACGAAAAGTTGTTGGAGTTGGGCCTAATTGAACGACTTCCAGTCAACTATGAGCTACTGTCACTTGTCTGGGTAGGTGCATTGGTAGTCTCATGTTAAAACTGCCCTTTATAGGCAATAAGTATTTAATTGGTTTATTCGTCTTGCAGTCTGTTTGGTTCCCTCTACTCCGTAACCTTGAAAATCAGGCACTGGTTCGACGACTCAGTAAAACCTTCGAGAATGGATGCAATCAATTAGAGGCAAGTTAAGACTGGCTGTGCGAGTCACTCTAATATTTTCAGACCTTTTTGCTATTGTTTGTAATTGTTACATGATGTTTGTGTTAACTAGCACCCGAACTTCATAATGTAGCTAATGTTATCTCTTTTATTCTCCTTGTGTAAGCTAGTATAAAGGGTTTCAGTGGTGAGTTTTATTCACTAACCACCTCCATACAGAAATAGCCATGCATTATTAGAAGTGTAGTTAAAGCTAAGAGTATCGGAATTTTCTAGCCAATTTGTTATTAGGATTTTGTCGCTGCAATCTAAAACGTCAGATGGTAACAATACCTTAGCAATAAGACTGACAAACATATGTCTTGAATTATTTCCTTTGGAATTTTGCGAAAAATCACTTTAGCAAGCTCGATCGTCTCTGGAGGGGGGCAGCACATCTCATGAGGTCGACGAATATCCGTCTGTGGTTGGAGCTGAACGCCTTGGGATATTCGTGGCGGAGCAGTTCGTTTCACTTCCCATTAAATTGGAGGTCCCAGCAAGCACTCTATTCTTCCAATCTGGTGTGTCCTTTTTTACTACCAATTATCGTTTTTGTAAAACGTTTCGCTGTCCTTCTGTTAATTCATGACTAACATCTAACCATGACACCTAAAAACTTGCAAAGTTTGGTTACTGTTAGCAAGTAAACCAACTGAATTTGCGTAGAAGACGACAGTCCTTAAGTTGCTATTGTGTTTCTGACAAAGGGTCCTTTGGAGCACCTGTTTTGTGTTTTCGGTTGTGGGTATATTATTTGGTTCCATATAAGTAAGTAAGTATTCCACCATTGCATAGGTGCTCTGAATGACTGGGCTTATCACTCTCCTGTAACTTGAGAATGGTACATTGACAAGTGAGGGACGTTGTTTTTCAGTAAAATTCGCCACAACAATAAGTGATCCAATGTCGTCCATTTAACGTTACCATCCAAACCGAAGATCATAAACTATAGTGCGTATCTAATGTGCTTAATTTTCAGCAATTTCTGCTTCCGCTGTTCAGTCAGTCCGATTATTTTGGGTGAAGTACAGGCTCTCATTTTTAGTTGCTGGTCTGTCGTAGCATTTGGCTGCTGAACTTTTCTTTTCGATATTTTGCACCAGAGGAACCTGTTGGAAGTGTTTCCTGTTAAATGTTTCCGGTAATGTAGAAGCTTCCATGCTATCTTGTCTAGGTTTCAGGGAGTGAGACATGTGTAAAATGTAAGGTGTACGCGATCGCGCCCCAAACTGTGATTTCATTTAACTTCCACACCATCCACTGTAACTATTAATGTAAGTTCTAGCTTGCTTTATATAAAAAATTATCTTTATGCTTTTGTAGATGCATTCCGCGTAAATTTCCTTCGGATGCTCACCCTGGTTGCTCGTCTAGACAGGGTTTTCCTTAATCGCAAGTGCTTACAGCGATTTGTCGAAACAGGTGCGTCTATCATGACTACTGATAAGTGTTTAATATTGCATTGTGCAAAACGCAGTCATGGCAATTTACTGGTAGATGTTGAACTTCTTGTGTTCATTCTTACTTTAAACGGGCACTTGGCAACTTCCGCCAGAAAATGGAAAATCACTCACCCGATTATCGTAGTTTGGTCTCTTCATGTTAAATGTTTGCATATTTTTTTTAATATAAATTCTCGGCATTATTGAAGTATTTGGAGTGCCAGCAGAAAGTGAACAGAACTTTAATACTCTTGGGTAAGACTTTTTTTCACGGAGTGTTTCTAGTGGAAGTTAGTCCGTCACAGGACCGATGGTTTTACTGATGGCAAACGATTGTGGTGCTGTTGTGGTCGCACCTGTACACTATTTAGTGGGAACGGTTAGGAACTCATTTTGAGGATAACCATTGCTCCGGTCACAATGACTCAGGTGCTACGCGATAGCTCACAGCATGAGCCGGAGTGCATACATAAAAGTGCAAAAACAAGTCCAGAAAGTTATTGAAGCGATTGCAATTTGATGAACGAAAAGCGGTTTAATTGAGTGCATGATCAGCCGGTGGTGTTGCAAATAATTTTCACTGTGCTATGGAAATTCTTTTAATATACCTTTAGGTTTAGGCATTATAAATATGGATGAAATAAATGGAACGATGTTGTGGATGAGAAAGTATTCTTTTTACCCTTTAAAATATGTGCGTAAAAGTTTGCTGCTTAATCTTTATATTAAAATGCGAGAGCAATTTGAAATCAGGCAATTATGCTACGGTCTTATCTGTTACCGAAGCAGTAAGTGTCACGCAAAATCACATTTTTTCTAAGAGTGGAATTTGTTTTATGCACGTCCTTCCCTTTTAATTCATGCTTAGTTCACTGTATAACTTGGAACTGAAACATGAGTTTGCTTCGCAGTTGTTAAATTATTTGTTTGGTTTTTAATCTTGTGTGAATTTAAACCCATGTCAGTGTTTGCATTTACCGCCTCTCCAATTGTAACGTAGCGTCCGCAGTTCTATAAAAAAACGTCAACGATACCGTACACCAGACACCAAATATTATTGGCACCAAACGGTGTATGGAGAAAGGTCGAAAGTTTTGCTTGATGCTTGAGATTCCCTGGTGCCTGCTGAAGAGTTTTGTTGACTCCTGAAAAAGCCATCGTCCTCTAGCGTGTCAATTTCCTTCCGTAAACTGTACATAGTAATTACGCAGAACTGTGTTTATCACTAAATCTGTGCTGGTCAGTATATACATGTCTGTGTCCCTCCAACTGCTAAAAACGATAACCAAATTAGCCGCCATCGCAAACACTAAGCCTCGTCTCTCTTGATTACGATTTTCAGTCAGAATTGCAAATGTTCTGCAGGTGACCAGTTTGTTATTATAAAGTATCGAATGCCGAGATCTCCGTCCTTGTCACATCACCCACGGCGACTTACTTTTTAGTGGTTTCTCTCTTGACGGATTCCAGATGTGGAGCCACTGGTGATCTCATTTGTCTTCTGCAGCTTCTCAACACGAGCCTCCTGATGGCTGATGAAATTGCTCTAAATCAAGGTAAGACAAATTTGGTGCACATTATTCCCATCTATGCTTGTTTGGGTTGCAGTTGGGAATTCAGGTAAGAAGCGAAATACTTAGACAGAAATATAATCTCAAAAAATATTCTGAAGTTGTGGCCGAGGGGATAAAACCTTGAACGATGAAGCAACCCAGGTTAGCTGATTACACAGAAATACCTAATATCTCAGTCGGACAAGTTTACGACATTATCCAGCGTCTTCAACTGTTTTTCCAATAAGGCAAGGTTTTGAAAAGATTGCATGCAAATTTTCAGAACACCGAACCAGACGTCTGAGATAAATGACCTCTCAGAATAGCGGAGTTTACGATGGCAACTGTTAAAAAGCACATTTGGCACTGCATTTTATGCAAATTCCAACAAGGAAAAAAGACTCCTTCTAGAGTACTTGAATCAATTTGCAGTGTTCTTGGTGCCGACGCTGTGTCCTATGAAACTCGCAGTTATAGATATAAACGTTTAAAAGTGGGAATTCCGATCTTGGTGACCAGCCACTGCCCGGACAGCCTCGAAAGTTTGAAGGTGCGGAATCGTATGCTCAACTGGATGAAGACTCAACGCAAACGCAACAAGAGCTTGCAGCTCAGTTAGGAGTCATCCAAACAGCGTTTGCACCAAATTCAAAAGGCTGGAAGTTGGGTGCCACATGTGTCGACCGCCCACCACCTAGGTTAAAGTATGAACGCATGCCTTTCACTGCCCGTGAAAATTGTAACGTGTGATGAAAACTATATTTTTTTAAGAGAATCCCAAATGTAAAGATTCGTGAGTAGACCCCGGGCAACCCAGTATCTTGACGCCGAAACAGGACACTCATTTGAAGACCGTTTTTCTATGTATCTGGTTGGACATGCAGGGTGTACCCTATTAATAACTCCTGGTAAATGGTCAGACGGTGACTGCGAAACACCACAGCCGACAATTGAACAAATTGAGCGAAGAGGCCAGAGATCAGAAAAGTCCATTTATTGGGCAAGGAAGCAGGCAAGTCTTGCTGCCGTATGTCAACGCTCGACCTCTTGAACTTTGGATGGGAAGTTCTCCCACACGCAACATATTCACCAGACTTGGCTGCATCCGACAACCGCTTATTCCGGTCTATGCAGCAGCATGCCTTGGTGGAAAAAACAGTTCAAGATTCTGGACGATGTCGTAAACTTGTCGATGACTTGATTTCTTCGAAGCTCGCAAGTTTCTTTCGCGACGGCACCTGTACTTTACCTGATGGATGGCGTAGGGTCATGGAAAACGACGGGCTGTATTTCCAAGATAAAGGCTGATGTTCTCTCTCTGTTTATCGCATGTAAATTGTTCAAAAAATCGGCAAAAATTAAGACACAATCAGTAAAAATCGCAGTAAAAGTATGAAGTATTTCTAAAGCGTACTATGTCATTGAGATTTGATCCAACTTAAAGAACTTTTAACCGCGGTGTTAGCTAGCACATTTCCCTTTTAGTGGCTCTTTACATTGCCGAGCAGCTTCAGTCCTCCCAGTCTTCCTGGATGTACGTCCAGTGTTCGTCAGTGAGGTCTCGCATGATGGAATCCACGGGGCATCTCCTCTTCGAGGAGATCTGTGTTCTCGGTACTCTCCTAGTGTTTGGAGGGGGTTCAAATAGCTTGTACACAATCATTACCCCATTCAAAACAGGGGATGACATTGAGGCTTACTGTGTAAGTCGGAACCACGCTAATGATTCGCTTACAGTAGGGGGGATGACCTCACTTTTTGCCTGCTAACCCTCAGACAAAACAAAGGCGAAACACAATTCGTCTGGGCAAATACAAACAGAAATGTCCTGCCAAATGATACGTGTAGTTTTGAACGGTGTATCGCTTCAAGTAAGCGATCAGTTGTCTGACAATCTGTCATGACTGCAACTTGCGGGCCACAAGCATGCATCCGAGGTTAGGGCTTCAATAAATATCTACTGCATCCTCGTCACCTCTCAGCAGCCAATGTTGGAACACTTTGTCCAGGTGTAAGACGGCTTGATTTACTGATTCTGACCATGCGAAATTGGAAATATAAGTCGAACTAATGACGAGTATTCTATATATGTTCTGGTACTCTTCCGATTTAGTTCTTATGATTGGAGTCGTTTAGTATTTTTAGTCACGGTAATGAAGCCTCCCTTTCCATTTTCGGAGGTTACTGAATAGGGTCGTGTCAAGGTAAGAAGGTTAGCTCGAGCATTTAGAACCTTGGCATTAAGTGTCAGTGCTCTCAACGTAGAATGCATCTTGACTTGGATGTAAACCCAGGCATAGTGAATAGTGGCAGCTGGGAAGCAGAATGAACATGCATGAATGTTGTTCGCTTATTCGGAAACTTTAAGCCACCAAAATAATAACACTACTAATACAATAAACGG
>UXSR01005819.1:4344-22141 GCA_900604375.1 Mesocestoides corti
AAAGTTCAAAGAGGGCTTTACACGAGATTCGTGTGCATCAAAAGCACTTGACCAACTATAGTCTTTCCATAAAATGTAGATTTTACCAGCCTATGCTCACACAAGCCAACTGGCATGTTAACGCAGGCAGAGCATGTAGCCGCTGAAACAATACCTGTGATAATATCAACGTCCGCCCGCTGCATACAGACTACCTTATATTTGCTGCTTAAATACATAGAGGCCTAATGAAAATAAAGTGCACAAAATACTTTGCACATTAATTCAGTTTGAATTAGAAGCAGAGCTGTCTTCACGCTTGCGCTTTCGTGATCCAGCAGCGAACGGGTTTTCATCGACTTTAACTTTAACAATTTCGGGATTTTTGTATCGTGTAACTGCGACGAATTGTGTACCAGGTATGAAGAAGCTGCCAACCACCACAGCACGCAGCTGCTCCATCCTGAATTCATTGCGTGCCTCCTCAAAATCTTTTACCTCCAAATGCCGAAATATGTGGTAACGTGGCATATATTGGTGCTGGGTATGCACGAACATCTAAAGGAGAAATAGCAAATGCAGAAATTCCTGTAGAGAATTGCCACTTAATTGAAGCGAGCTCCCTTGGAAAGTCAGTGTCTCTTCATTCAAGGTCACACTCCCATAATAAGCATTGAAGAAAATGACCTGGGATTGTGTCCTTCTCAAATTACCAAACACCTACATCGAGAGGTGTGTCAACTCACCATATTCATATTCTGCTGTGCTGATTTCGCGTGTATGATTTTGGCAGCCTTCAAATCAACTCCCTCTGTCATCCAAAATTCCCCATTTTGCGGAGAGTCTTTCGCAAGGTATAAGAGAGGTGCTGCAAAATTGGAATAAAGTGACGTTATCTCGCCAAATTAACGTGATGTGTACTAAATCAGTTCTTACGAGATCCTTCAGGTGGTGGGTATTGGGCTGTAGCCTCACGAGTCGTCCAAGTGCCATCCTCGTTGTATGTCATAGCGTTAGGCTGTAACTGCACCAAGTCAACCACGATGGAGTACACTGCTTTCGGATCAAGGCTGCTGACGTTTACCGACAAATGCGGAAAGATGCGCCTAAAATGAGATTGCTCCAACTGAACACATCCATTATTGACATATTAAGCAACTAGGGGCCTTATGTTGATTAATAGTATTGTTCAACTTGCTTGATCGTGCCTACCATGCATTACGATGCACTCACCTTCCAACTTTAGTGGTGATCATTTCGGAAGTGTGAATAGCCAGTCTTTTCCACATTTCTTTCTCAATTAACTCCAGGGAAGTTGTTTCTTCTTCTTTTGAGAAAGGCTGTCGTCCAGTGCAAATTGTCTCATACGATTTGGTGGCAGCGTACATGAATTCGTTTAAACTTGTTCTTGGTGGCAGACTTCTGAATAACTGGAGATGCGTGTCAAAAGACACATTGATAACCTGGTTTCTGACGTACAGACGTCTTCTATTAGATACATCAGAAGTGGTCTGGCTCAATGTTCCTTCTTCAGGCCTAGCAGCCACAACATTTACATCGGTGGTAGTGATGTGTGGTGGAACTGATCGTATAGGCCTAGCTGAGCAGGGCGTGTTAGCTTGGATGCCCGAAGCTGGCATAAAATAGTGCATTCTAGTTGATGGCTGAGGATCTGGACAAGAATTGGCCGAAGCATATCGTTCCAGATGTCTTTTCCTTAGATTACGACTTTCGATTTGGTAACTAGAGCCAGGATATGGGTCCGGATTTGGGGCGTGCTGGACGAACATGGAAGTGGTCTCATTGAATCGATTATTGACCGAGAGCGCCGGGGAGGTAAATTGAGTTTGACGAGCAGCATTAAGGCTGTTGTAGTCATAGGGGTGGCCTCCAAATTGCATATTGTCGAAATGCTGCTGTTGCATGTGTGTGGTATTTGGTTCAAATTGCAAGGGATTGTGGGAAAATGCCGCAGTGAAAGGCTGCCTTGAATAAATCGGGTTAGGCGGAGCGGTTTGCTGAGGCGATACCTCAGTCAGAGTGCCTGATGGCCAGAATTGTTGCGAGCCAGATGGGAGGTAGTTAGCATCAGTCAGCTGATGTTCGAAATGATGCTGTGCAAGTGGTGTCTCAGTGTCGTTCAGCAAGCCAAGGTATGGATTGCACGGTCCTAGGCTGTCACTATTCTCTGTGATATTTTCATCGTGAATGTCGTGTCCAAGATCTTGTTGGATAAATTCCGCCATATTCTAAAGCGGTAAAGTACCTTGTAGACACGTCAAACGGAAATTGGTCAATATAACTCCGATTTCAATACGAATTAAAGCCAATCACACTATCATCGACATATGACAGCATTTCGTAAACTCTAATTGGCAGTTACGTTGTCGAATGTTGAGTCAATGTTCTTCCCATTGTTATCCTCTCATCCACTAATTTAGAATTACTTATTGACAGTTGATCTTAAGCGGATCGAAAACGGCTTTATCCATCCGTCAGTCCGTCAACCAAATATCGCCGAAATTATCAGTGAATATAAGTTCAACGCTTATGTTTTGCAATCGATACAAAGTTGATATCAAAGCTTAATGAAACTGTGTAAAATGCTACTAAACGTGTACATGATACATATCTTCCTCTCTAGACAATGTCTGGTTTGAAATTGCGCAGCCCTTAGACATGAAGAAAAATAAGTCTAAAACGACATTTTTGCAATAAGCGTGCTAACAACAAGCAGTTAGCGTCCATCGGTAGTTACGTCGCGTCCTGTAGGAAATGCTACTGGCATTTTGTGGAGATTGCTACAAGATTCTACATGAATGCGACCAAGAAAAGCATAGAATTTACTTCGTCAATAATACTTATACCTGGTTATTATAATTTATTTTAAAACCTCAACCAAGTAAAATGTTCAGTGGAATGATCAAGTCATTTAAGGGCAAAGTAGGTAGCGTGCAGAATACACAGGAATCAGGAAGTGGTGATAAAAAAGGCATGTAACATTTCGTGCAACTTACCACAAGTAAACCAGTAAGTCTAAAAAATAAGTTGCGCTTGATACCAGAGATCCGTTCAACGTCGTGAAGATGACGCAACTGAGCCGAGTCAGTTTGCCAGCTCAATAGGTGACTGGTTGAGGTGGTGGTCGAACAGAGTGAGCTGATTCGTGAATTTAACTGTCTCGACCTTGAGCAGTTTCTAGCACCATTATTGCCGAATGTGTGATTATTTTGAGATATGACAATTTATGTCACAAATCCTGTTAGATTGTTTTAGTTGGAAAGCACTTTCACTTCCATTCCTTTGCTACAGTTTTTGGCTTAATTTGAACTTCTGTGAATATTCCACGAGTGAATCAACGTCACTTTGTACATTCCTTGAAGCGAACGTTCAACCACGCTAGACCTAAGCATGTGCTGTCCACACTCCTCAAATCAAATTCACTTACATACTTTCGACATGTTGTGCGTCACCATGCAGATATTTACTTGGCGTCACGAATCACGTTCACGAAACAATATGCTCCAATCCTTCTGTAAATCTGTTACATAAAATTCCATTTACTTCGAGCCCTTACATCTACTTACCACCAGTTTCAGATCAACAATTCCCACATACTTTCGTAAGTGAAATACCCTCTAGAACAAGTATGTGCAACATCAAATCCACAATAAGGCAACTCAAAATAATAGCTAACTCTAGAATTCTACTTTTTGTTGAAAGTGCAAAATTATTCACGCTCAAGAGCACCGTTGTTGGGCTTCACTGATACATCTCATTTCTGCTAAATGCTGCTCTGTTCGATGATTTCGCTTTGAAATTATCAAGCCAGTTTGCATGGAAGTGTGGCATTCTGCTTCATGACCCAACTCTCATGAAAACCACTCTCCTATGTATGCCTTACTGCTGCAGTTGCTCATTCATGAACACCTTCTTAAAGCAGTAATGACGTGCATAGTGCAGTCACCTAAGTTAAGAAGCTATTTAGGGGTAATATGGTAGTTAAGCATTAGCAAAATGAAATGCTTCTGAGTCAGTCTAGGCTCCTTTCATCGCTATGTTCTACTTTGACGCAGACACCACAATAATCTACAAACCACCATCTAGACGTAATACATAGGTGACATCTCTTAAGCTCATGTTTACTGTTGCATCAAGAATGTCTTGGTAATCAATTTTAGGTGGTTACACTGTAAACAAGATCTGCAACTATGTATTGATGCTACTGATGATTTATCTCGCGCACCTCATGAGCACAAAGAGAAAATCGCATGAATTCGCAATTTTCTGGTTGCTTCCGTACATTTATCCTTTAGGCATAAAAGTACCCAATGCTGATAGCAGACAGAAATATTTTCCACACATCGGTGTTTAAAAACTGCTGATTCAATAAAATAGAAGCAGATGCCCAGGCCTATTCATAGGCTTACCGTTAGCATACATAAACCATTGCAGAGATAAAAAATAGTGCTTTTAATTGATGCGACTGTTTATAAAACGACTGAATGACAGGGGGCGGATTACGTTATGTTAACGAAACATCTCCTAAAACCAGCATCCCCCCTTTTGTTTGCGTTAGAAAAGTGATGAATCAGCCGGCATGGGTTTGGGTGTTAGCTTCAAGATTAAGATGAAAACAGCCCCCCTGATTCGGTCTGCTTAAATGTGCGTGAATAGGCTTAATGCGAGTCATATTCTGACAAACATTTATAATTACGCTGACGTCTGTGACAGCGTTCATGTGCGTTTTCTGTATTGATGTTGCCTAATTGTGTTACACTTTGGTAAATTATGACATTATCCACACGAGGCCATATCTGTTCGTCGGTGATGCACGAGTGCTTGATTGCTTTAGCGTAAAATCAAACATTTGTGGTTTTGGCATGCGGAAAATGAATTGTTAAACGTTCAAGCTGTCCTGCTTGTTAAACTGTATTCTGTGGCTTTCAATTAGCAGATCATCACTGATACGTTCATTACATCTTCGCCAGTTCTAGTACCTTATTAGGGCCATGCCGCCCTTGCTTGACCAACTAAATGCCTTTGGAAGTTTCCGAGTCCATACGTTTTGCATGCAATTCAACATAAAGAAACACTGCATGATTAGTATCCGTTCTTGAAAACAGTTGGTTTGCTCTCACTGGTTGATTACGTCAAAACATGTTTCTGTCATACCTGTTGCATTTCTCATTGCATAACACGAGTCATTTAACGGGCGTTTAATAAATCTTACATTTGAAAAACTTCTTGCTGTGTTTAGATTGTGATATGTGCTTGCGAGTGTAGTATCCCTGCGTGTGCCACTGTGATTCCAGCAGAAGTTACAGATACACTTTGGCCTAAATACTGATCCTAACAGGACCCAATTGAAACCAGCGATAGTGGAGCTTAAATTCACTACGTGCATCGTACGAAGGCTTCTACTGCTCACGAAAACGTGGCATAGCCCTATTTTGGGGTATAGTGTAATAGCTAATTAAGTTGGAAAGTGCGTCTTTAACATATTACTAAGTCACTTTAATTACTTCAGATTCTCCACTGAATAATCGGTATAATATGCTTGCATTTATATCACCCTGAGAATACAAACTAGACAAAAATGACTGTTTGATTGTCAAAACATACTTACACGAGACTGTTGACATTCAGTCAAATTTACTGTTAAACAATTCTCTGACGCAACAAATTAGGCACGCTTGTGAAGTAGGTGATGTGGTCCTACCGCATAATTATTTCTAGAAAATCGTTGGCCTTCTAGATTTGGATATTTTATACACAGATGGATGTGGGCAGAGAAATTGAGTGCATATATTTTAAGGTATCATCGCTTCCACCCTCTGGTGTTTCAACATGCCAGCGATTAATGTCTGCAAATATTCAGCTTCATTGAGGTACAATGGAAAAAGTCGTGTTGTTATGGTTATGCTGTAAATTTGACTAATGGAATGTTAGTTGTCAAACCTGAAAATGCATCCAATAGGCATGACGAAATTTGTAACAGTTTGAAGGGTTAAGACGTCTGTTCGAAGTGTGCAAATGGTTCCAGCTAGTAGCGCAACAATTTTGCACAGTTCATTGCTTCAGATTGACAAGTTCAATCTTTAGTATTTACCGTGATTTTTACTGTGAAATAGGCTTACCTTCTTGGATATATTGGGACTGCTTAGGCGACGCATCATCATGTTTTGCTCTAGTCATTTTTACTGCTTACGCTTGGTAGAATAACTGCTCAATAAATTTGATCAAACGTTGCTTTAAATTCGAGGTATATGTTAGTGTGTCTTAAAGAAGACAAGTAAAACAAGTGCACTTCGTCAGACGCACCTGAAAACTATTGTTAATATGTGTGGTGACGGCTGGTATCTCACTATGTGTCTATGAGCTGTTTATCGCTACCATATTAATATTCCATCGAACAAAAACGTGAAAGACCTCATTTTAATGCCATTTTAACCTTATGTAACAGCCGTCTTATTTTTGTAGTAATTAGGTGGATTCATATTTCTTACATAATAGCTAGTTAAATCGGTTAGAAACATGTGATTCAGTAAGCTTTCTCGTTCGTTTTCCTGTTCAGCAACGACTGCAAAAATGTACTGGAAAACCTGTTTAATACATCCTAAAGCAGTTTCTTCTTTGGTTGTCAAATGGGTCTGAGATCTGTTGCCCTAGTGTCAGTAACTAGATATACAATTTTTTTCACAAGTATCCATTTTGTCTGGTGTACTAATTCAATAAGCGATTGTGCTACTGTTGAAGAGGTCGATCTATTCCATAGCTTTACCGTCACTAGAAAGCTAACGTTTTAAATCTAAACAAAAATACACGCTGAAGTAACAAATTGATGCGTCCCTAACTCACCTTGTTTAGTGCTATTTTGCACTATGGCACTATTGGTTGTCCTGAGGATTTTGCTTAGAGGTTTGGGTTTCAATACACTTATTTCAGTAACGATGTGAGACATTCTTGATTAGATTCTCTACACATCGCCTCTCATGCACTCCTTCGAAAGAGATTTCTGTCTGCTGGTGTAAACAGTGCCATGTACAACTGTGATAGAACCAGAAGGGTCAGGCAAATTCAGGCCAAGCAATCTACCTTCAAAGGTTTTTTTGGTGTCAGCGATAACGAAGTTTAAATTGGCATAATAATTCGACAAGAACTGGAATACCTTGACATATTTCAGTAATTCATTATCCATGATATCGAAACTTGCAAAGTAATCAATCTGATATGATCGAACAAGTGAAGTGAGGAATGAAAGACTAAAATTTACACTGTGGTGTAAGTGGTGAGCACAACTAATTAATAAACATTCGTCTCATATCAGCAATCTGCGCTGAACTTTCAGTTAGGTGTGCTAGGTTTGCGTTATTGGCTCATCCGTCATTTACGAAAAAATAAATGCAAACTCATCCCTTCACACTGGTCATGTTATGTCAGCATTTTAAATCACCCTGGTAAGTTAGAAGAAGGCGAACCAAACAGCTACTCTTTGAATGATGAAACAAACGTGCACTTGACAGTTGACTTTCGGTCTGGCATAATCTTGACGTAATCATTGTCAAAATTTATTATCGTTTACGACTCAGTACGCTGGAATTAAAAATAGGTCAAGATGATAGTCAAAATCAACGTGTGGCACTTCAATATGCCTTGCTAATTCGGGTTTGCAATTTCGCTTAATATTTTGATCTGATTGGTGATTATGGCTACCAAGCGTTTAGGATGAGACTCGTCACGTCACTAGTTACATTTTTCTTGCAATTCAATTTCCAAGAGGCATCGCGTCAAGTCAAGCTCAAGATATCATTGTAGTAAAAAGACAGTGTCGGTAGTGATAGTGTATCCATGAAGGGCCCTTAGCTGTAGCATTAATACTCGTGCTAATTTAACCACTACTATTAGTACTTTATCAGTAGCAGTTGAAGCACCACTTGTGACACCATCACCCTGCTCGGAGCTTATTTACGCTGGCTGCACACATCCACTGTGCAGGCCTCTTTTAATGCACATCAGAA
Source organism: Mesocestoides corti (assembly GCA_900604375.1). Classification (NCBI taxonomy): domain Eukaryota; kingdom Metazoa; phylum Platyhelminthes; class Cestoda; order Cyclophyllidea; family Mesocestoididae; genus Mesocestoides; species Mesocestoides corti. Next base: position 12,345 of record UXSR01005819.1, read on the forward strand.
CGTATCCGCAATGGGTCAAAGTATTGTTATGAAAAATAGTGCATCCGGAATAGGGGGGATTTCAAGAGGCTGAACGAGGCCACCAGACGATTGCTCAACAATCTGATGATGAATTGCAAAAGTGCCAATGTCGAAATGCAGCCTTAAAGCTGGTTGAAACCCCTCCAAATTTATCCACCCATTTAAACATCTGCGACATTACAACGGGCGTCCAACATCTTTTCATAACTGAGCCATTGCGACGCCAAATGTTCCAAGCCCGTAACGGCAAACTGATATCAACTAGACCTCACTCATAATCCACTTCATACTACATCTCGAGGGCATTGTCCTCTTGCACTTATGTTTTCATCAGGCGCGATACCAGTCACCGTCCACTTTAACTTAACTACTACGGACATTTTACAAAACTCAGATGAGAAAGAAAGGTTTTCGTCGTCGAAAGGAATAGAACAGAAGACACCGATCTTTTGACCGCATCAAACCAGCATTCCTTGACGCGGAGACGCCGCCAAGCAGCAAACACGAGACAGCTAACTCCCATCCCTTCTGACAATAGCGAAACGATTACCGCCGTACGCTATGGCAGGCGCGTTCATTGGCCTGATCGTTACATTGCCTGAACCCTGCCTGACACCTGATGTTCTAATGTCCTGTCCATCGACTGTCTCAAACCCGACCCACCTGGATGTTTAAATCTCACCAAGTTTACCGTAATTTGATTTTAATTTCGCTAAGCAGGATTCGGTTCTTGGCTTTATAATGCTAGATTTTAGGTTCCAAACTATTCTGGGACACCGCGAGTCGACTGCAACGTTAAAACACGTAAGCGGACGCGACTTAATCGATTTACGCGAAAGCAACTCAGGAAACCATGTACGTTTAGAGGACAATCCTAAGCGAATCCACACAAACGCAATTGTTATCCTGAACAAACACACCTCTTTCCACAAATTAATATACGAATGCTTTATCGCTAATCCCTTTTTTTAATTTTGATTTTATTACTCCTTTTTTTCTGTCACAAAGTAACCGTTATAAATTCGGTTCCTGGGGTGATAAACTGCCAACCGATGCAGCACATATGGGTTCAATCCAGATTTCATTGCGTGCCTCCCCAATTTCCGTCGTGATCAAATGTCGACTTGTTTGCTTCCACTGGAGAGTGTACTTGCGTTGATCGCAAACACATATTTGCAATATAAAATTAGACGGTAACGGTAGTTAAGTGTGTCACAAGTACGATGGATAAGAAATGAATTTATCGATGTTCAATAACAGCTGGAGACCCGATGCATTAAATGTTGGCCAGACATATTTTAGAGATAACATGGTTAATTTGCGCTTAAATGCTTAAACACCTGCTTCTACCGGTACGCCAACTCACCGTAATTTCGTTTGGGTTTGTATTTGTATTGAATTTTATTGGGCGTAATATTGGCAGTCTTCAGATTGATGCCGTGTGACATCTAATGCCTTCCATTTTATGGTAAATGAGGTTACGCAAAGTAGAAATGCTTCGGCAATATTTTGTCAAGTTACTGCAGTCAATTGACAGCCAAGTCAAGTCTACCGATTTGACTACTACAGGTTCATCAGGTAGAGAATATTTTGCTGCTATCAGACTCGTTTCCCGATACCCATTTTCGTATTATGGAGAATTCGGAGCACTAGTACCAGGTTAAAGGACATGGTGTGTGGTGTGCCTTGTTCGAGGCCTATATACTTTGTTAACAATGGTGAATATTTCCGTGTAAAATGCAACCTCACTAACTTCAAAACAATACTTATTAACAAGTGTATATTCACGTGCATCTACTGGACAGATTTAATTGGTCAATGAATTTTATGAAGGCTGTCATGCATCAAGTCAGTAGGATGGACTCACCTGCCAGGATTACTAGCGATCCTTTCTGATGCATGAATGGAAAGTCATTTCCATAATTCGTCGTCGACAAATTTCATAAAAAAGAAGTCCTTAGGCCACGCAAGACATTATCGACTCCAGATGTCAAATACTAGGGATTTGTCTTTGTTTCCCGTGAAATGCATCACGCCGTTAGGAAAGGATAGTAGAGAAAATAAGCCAGACAACATTGAGTGTATCTTGGATATTTGCGTTAACCATTATATCTGTTAGAATGACTTGACATTTCTTCACATGATGTTCCTTGCTCGGGTGTAGATGTATAAGCAACTTCACCGAGGTTTGGCTGTGAGAAGGATGTGCTAGTTGTACCAGTGTGAGGCATGCCTGGTTAATGTAGTTGCTCAAATGGCAACATACAACCGTGTGTGCTAACAAAGGATGGCACAACGGAACAAGGGCTGTTCGAAAGAATATGTTTACATACCGGTGAAATGAAACTTTCGATCTGGCCATTATTGAGAGGTGGCGGAGACTGGTATAGGGTTTGCGGAATGAAAAGTGTCAGTAGGGTAGACATTTTGGCTATTAATTGGAAATAGAGATTGAAAAGGTTCGAAGCGGAGGAGGCAGTAACTAATCAGTTCTGCAGTTGCGGATTTTGACGCTTCGAGGTACTACGCCAACACCGACTGCAACATCGCTTACTCCCATCCTCGAACCAATTTCAACATGATTTCTCTTGTAAACAATAACTAATGTGCTGGCCTTAATGCCGACAGTGAGGATGTATAGACATTAACACCCGAACAAGGAACATCAAGAGAGCAAATGCAGGTCATTCTATCAGAACTAATTGTCAACGCTTGAGGTACAACCCATGATACATTTGTCTAACCTGCTGACACCACCAGTTGAGACATTGAATATCCCAGATCATCTTCCTTGAAGCCATTATTTCGCATACTCTCCAGTATGGCTGAGGGCGTCTGTTAGTTCTAGAGATATTCGTATGGAGTCAATAAGAGCACACCTTCCAGAACCAAATTACACAGAATTTCATTAAAACAGAAAATATAGAGACAGGCTGCAGACTCTGCGTTAAACCACTCTCTGTTGCATCGTCGGCAGTTTCATCATACAGGAACAGAATTCATAGCGTTGACTGCACACGACAACCGTGGGTTTAATGGAGCCAAATATAAGCACATATTTTTTCTCAAGGAAATCTGAAACAGTGACACTACATTTTGTTCTACCTCTCACCTGACACCTGACTAACTCACTAAGCCTTCATATTTGCTCATCGTACTCGCCTTTCTGCAAACCTTGTAGTACACACACAAAGTGCTTAGCAAACTCCTAACTATGCTCCATCATAAACGGTTGTCTATGCTATTTCAGTCGCTTTCATCTTTGCCGATATATCTTTGCACGGTTACATTGCAAAATGGTATTTGTCGCCGGTGTTACCTAGTTGCAGAATATTTGACATAAGTCCAGAGCATTACAGTGAGGTTTTTGCAAAAACCACCGAGCAGCACGGTTTTAGCAGTCTTTTTGTTAACAGTTTTTGACGAAAAATCGACAGAAGCAAGACACTACTAGTCAGTCACCAGTAAGTCACGTAGACTATTTTGTGAGTTTGTGTGTGTGCAGATCAGTGAGGGCAAGAAATACGACATTAGCAAAAGATCGATGAACGGCAAGAGCCAAATGCATGTTTAGATAGGCATCCTTTGGCACGCTGCATTCATAACTCAACTCTAGACAAGGCGAACGCATTTTATTCGTAAAAGTATTCACACACACAACATGAACCCCTACCAAATCCAATCGACATGAAGTGTTGAAATAGCATTTGTAATTAATTTAAATTAATTGCATAAATTTCACACAACTAAGCTGCAATGTATCATGATGGCTGCAACGTAGGGGAAGATCAACTGTCGCGGTTACGGGGCCCAGCGAATAATGAACTTTGTCTCATTTTAATTTGAGCAACCTCAGGGTTGTGGAATTCGCTCACTGCTATGAATTTAGTTCCTGCGATAATAGAAGTTCTCGAAATCGAAAGAGATAGCGGTCCTGTCCATAGTTCATTGCGAGCATCTTCAAGTCTCCGCGCAGCTTCATGTTCCAAAATGTAGAACCGTGGAATGTACTGGTGATTAATATGTACAAATATCTACATAGGAAATTGAATATTCAAATATTGTTACAGTGAGTAACTAATTGTCTGAATTATGTTTGTTTGCAAATAGGTGTTTCCACATTCAAAGTAAATAGAAAAGGCGAGACATGGAGCATGTTCATGTGACCGCCCAATGCTGACGGTGTTTCAAATGAAAGACCATGCAGATGATCAAGGACTTGCATAGTCTCAAATGGATATGCAGCTACCTCAACCGAAATGTCAACTTACCATATTATCGTCCGATTGAGCATTTTCGTCGTGTGTGATTTTGACGGATTGTAAATCAATACCATTCAACATCCAATACATTCCATATTGAGGAGAGTGTTCGTGAAAGTAAAAGAGAGGTTCTACAAAAGGCAACTTTTTTTGTTCAAATACACAGTATTAGTCCATAGTTTAATCATGAATTCGGAATGTGCTCTTACGTGTTCCTTCAAGTGGGGGATACTCTGTTGCCGATGAGCATGTTCTCCAAGTCCCTCCCTCGTATGTCAGAGCGTTCGGTTGCAATTGCACCAGGTCAACGATGATTGTGTAGATGGAACTTGGCACGAGGCCTCTGATTCTAACCGATAGCGGTGGAAATATTGGCCTGAAAATAAAATTGCTTTAATTAAAACATGATAAATGACATAACATTACTAATTGCTTTTACATCACTATTGATAATCTTCAATTGGTTTTTTCGACAGACTCACATGCCATCGTTAGAACTTAACATTTCTGTTGTGTGGGGGCATAATTCTCGCCACATATCCTTGTACAATAATTCCAGAGTAATTGGAGAATCTTCGAAAACACGAATCAATTGTTCCAAGATTCTTCCTCTCCGCTGCCTGTTTTGTGTGAAATTTTGATATTCATCATCCCGTGCATTTAGGTTTGACATTTTTTTCAATGGTTGAGGACAAGGCGTTCAGTAGAAGGCAACCTAAAATTGATCCATGCATATGATCTCACTGCAAGCTGAAACAACTCATAATACGTTTAATGCATCACGTAACAGCTCTCAATCGTTACGCTGTGGTCAGGTAACTCAAGTATTATCGTCTAAAGAGCAGACTTGGTCTATTTATAGAACATCAAGAACCCGAACAAATGAACAGAGTTTCGAGTGTGGCAGCCTAGAGATAGCCATCTTCTTTGCAACCCCTTCAAATTCGCAATTGGCGTTCAGTTGAAATCAGTAAGCAAAATATGTACAATGTGCCTATTAATGTGCTGACCACAAATGCAAAAATCTGGTTTAATTTTTGGAAATTATAAAAGTGGGGTAATCTAGCTCCTCAAAAGCCACTCTACTCTGCTTTTACACTACAACAACTAATGGTTTGTAGTGGCAGTCCAGTTGCAAGTTCTCCTGGATTATTTGCACAAAACTACCTGATGCAACATTAAACTCGAAACAAAGCTCCTGGTTTGACAATGACAGCCGTTGATGTAGACCGCTAGTTTTAGTGCAATTGTAAACTGTCACTAGTGCCCCTGACTAACTGATGTTTGTGTCAAGTTACATCAAAACGTTGCTATTTGCAGGTAAGAGAAAATGTTGGCAATATTATTTAACTTAGAAGACGTTAGCAAACAATGACACAAATAGACAGATACGATACTACCTGAGATGTGTTTGACGTATCGCCGACAAGCTAACTGAACAGACCGACTGTTTTCAAGCAAATATTTTGTTGTTCGACAGATGAGTGACTTATGTTTTAAACGAACAGAGTGAGCTAACATTGGTGTGAATAACTCACTAGCATTGATTATTAACAGATTAGACAAAACTAAATTCATGTTGCCATTTCAAGAGGTTCATAAAATGTCTCAAGTAGATTTCGCTAAGCTAGTTAATCAGGTTCCTTGGTACCAGTGTCGGATGAGACCGCATCAAATACAAGTAGCCAGTTTAACTAATCGAAAAGATGGGAAAAATTGTGTTCAAAGTTTGTGGGAATAATTTATAAGACAGTAGTTACCAGATTGTCGAAGATTTGAAGAACAGAAAATTCTTTTTGAGAATGAAATTTCAGTGATCTTTGCAAGTCTACAATGTGTGGATCAGAGGCATAATACATTGAGATCGTTAGATTCAAAAAAATGTTTAATTGGCATAGCAAACAGACATGAAGAAGTGACTATATTCACCATGTTTACTTCACACGGCAACGTAGCATTAACAGGATGGGCTTAAGAAATGTGAGTGAAGTGCAGGACATGCAACAACCAATTTATTCAAGAAGACTATAAGAATATTCCAAAGAGGTACAAGCTTCGATCCATTTCTAGACCTTTCTTGCCAAAAATCTGGCTGCGGTGAATTGTTTTCAGATCGCAGTCGTAGAATTTCGTTTAATCGCTTACTGGCATGCTGACAGAGAACAATAGTCTGCGACATAAACAGGTTCAACATATTTTTTGCAGATACACCTGACTCAAAATATGTTTCCAAGTAGCCGAATGGACCATTGCGTTATTTTGAACGTAGAAATTTGAACTGGGTCCGACTTTAAACTCAGATCACTATTTTCGTCACATTATGCTTACCAAACATGAGCTTCAAAACTGCCCTCAACATGGTGCAGGTTAACATTTTTTTAATCGTTTACAGAACCACCTTTGGCTCGGTGAAAAAATGTACCAACGATGCCAAACAAGACAGATGGAGAATTGGGAAATTGAAATCATGAAGCCCGAAAAGCTCACAAAGACCAGTGAAAAGCAGCTGTACAGATGTTAAATTGGTTTTTCTTGGCATGATTCTACTGTTTGTGATGTCTACATTTAACAGTGGCAAAAGAGAAGCATGGATGTACTGCTTACGTTTCTCCTATTATTTTGAGAAACAGCAATCTCTAATGATGTTTCAAACAACCAGCACAGTTCGCGCACACGCATGGGAGCACTCTTAAAAACGGTGATCAAAAGTAAGAGTACAAGTTAAGATTCCAAACTGGTATTTAATTAGCTTGGACATGTACGTCGAATGTTTCATTAGGTGTGCGCAATTAAGATTTGCTCTGCGTCATTTGCACCACAGTTAATAAAAAAGATTTATTGTTTTAATTTTACATGACCCGGATAAGCTGATATCGTCTTAATCGGTGTTATTTCAGAAACTTGCTTCTAAGCAGTCGCTAGTTTACATACAGGATAGTTTAAGAAAAAAACAAAATTGTTAAAATTGAACGGACAGTTTTCTTTTATTATTACTTCTTTGTGTCACGTACTACTGCGTGTTTAATAGCCTTCTCATATGTAAACGCCATATTCCAGGTGTTTACCACAAAGGTCTGTGATTAAAGGGCTACTATCTGAGTGTAGCACGTCTATCAAATACAAATATGTTGGCAAAATTGGCCACAATTTTAATGTTTTTATGCCCCCCAGAGTAAGAAATTAGTTTCTTATATCAAATTGACCGATAAAAAGTGGTGGTAGTGAAATTTGCACACGTATTTTCTGTTCAAGTCAAGTAGGAATTATGCTTCAAATTACCAAAACATTTTGCTTACATACATGGGAGTACTCTCCAAAATGATGATTGAAAGGATAAGTACATGTAAAAATCAAAAAATGTGTTTATAATTGGTGTATGTAACCAAGATCTGATATGTGTCATTTACACCGCAGTTAAAAAAGCACAACTGCTTGTTTTTCTCAGCGAATCGGTGCCCTGCATCAGTTCAAGATTACATTCGTGCCATTTCGTGAATATCCCTACCCCGTGTTTTTGTTTGACTTATCTAGCACCATCCGTTCCCCTAAGAGCCTATGGGCGAACCATTTACACATCGTACCTAAGAAATCTGGAGACTAAAGACCCTCCTTTTACCACACTGGCCTCAGTAATGTCGCAGTTCCTGACAGGTTCCCCGTACCTCATTATCACGTTTTATTTGGGTTTCGGCTCTGCTGAAGTATCTTTGTGTATTGGTCATTTCCAATCTTCTCATTAGATTCCTGTGGACCTTAAGGACATTCCTAAAACTTCCGCTGACACCCCATTTGGCCCATTCGAGTTACTAACAATGTATTTCGGTGTACGCAACCCAGTACAAACCTTTCAGGTATCTGCGGATAAAGTACTACGTGGTCATGGATTCGTATCTGTCTGTATCGATGATGCTCACATCCCAAGCTAAGACAACGACAACGTTTTGCTGCCAGTTTTAGCTGCCTTGAAGAGCAGGGAATCACACGCACCACCTCAGAAATGTATTTTTGTAGTAAACAGCTGTTACGCTTGCCCATATCCAAAGAGGAAACCACTCAAATAACAATACCAGATCCCTCGTTGACGCTAAAACTAAACTTAAAACGCCAATAATAGAACAAGACCAGATCTAGTTTAGAGAGCGTTGGTTGCGTCAGCCACGTGAAAGTGAGTTGTCAAAAGTGGAACTAGTTCATGTCAAGGTTTACTTTGATCGGATAGTTAATTAGTGTAAACAGTGCAAATACCAACAATGAGGAATCTTGGGGCATCATGGTTTACCAGCAACAGCGTTGTTACGTCCCTTGGACATCAAACTGACGTAGGCGTTAGCAGAACCCAGACTTAGAAAACAACAACGATGTGGCAGTGCCCATTATCACAATCAACATGTTACTTACGTCGTTTTAATGGTTTGGTCAGCTATTACGCAGTGTTTATTCTACATGATGCTGAAAATATGTCTCCACTGACTGACTTTATTCATTGGAATACCAAGATGCTAACGCCGCTTTTTAATCTCAGAAAAATGCCATGGTAGATGTCACAAACTTGTCCTACTAGACGAAGCAATCAAAAAAGTGTATAACAAACGGATGTTTCAAAACTGCTGGCGGCGCAGGTCTGCGACAATTGCTAAACGGCTGTATTGAGGCATTATTATTTTTCTCTCAGAAACTTTATCCAGTTAGGTTCATTACAAATCCTTTTTAGAGAATTTTTCACAAGCTATCTTGCAGCGGCGCAGAGAAGTGATGTTGTAAGACGCCTGTCATCCGCTATTTGATGCAAACGGTCGGGTTCTCTGTCACCACTCTTCTCCCTCCTCTCGTATTATTCCAAGCCGTTAGCTAGAGTGTCGTATGGTAGTGCTAAGAGAAGACAATGCAGAAGAAAGGAATTTCAACGACAAATTCCAGTATAACTGGAATAAAACTTTGCCGTGGTAATATGGGTATTTTGCATAAATCTAAACGTTCCAACCTGTCCTATATCACCGCAAAAATGATTTTTTGACCTAAATCAGGTTAACTGTTGTCAATACATTTGCGGCGATGACTATTAAGAATGCAATTTCTTATTTCAAAGATGGCAGGCCATTGACAATTTGGGCATGAAAAAAAACACGTCATGTCATTTTTGTATTTCCAAATAAATCTTAAATGCCTGCCAATATATCAGTTGATTTATCATTGTCAGTGTGCCACATTATGATGAGCGTCGCACGTAAGAGTAGGATCATACTATTCAATCAGATACCTCGCGATTAGGGGTGGGAACATTATAACAAAACTAGTGATGACACAAATATACATTATTTCTCGCCGAGGTATGTGTGCTAGAAAAGCCGCACACTGTTGAATATGTTGAGTTGGTTGCTAAAATTACGGCCGATCTGTGTTCACGAACCGCAAACATAAACGAATACTAAATCGGTTGCAATTAACACTAGTTTAATGTACGTTACGGAAAAGAGTAGCAAAAGACATGTGCTGCTAATGCGGCATAGTTTCCTT
>UXSR01005820.1:0-10726 GCA_900604375.1 Mesocestoides corti
TTAAAGGCAGATGGAAACATCATTTGCGGCACACATGTAGAATAGGGCACCAGAATTGCTTAATTTATGTCAACTATCGTTGTAAGCTAGAAGTCCCAATGGTAGCGATTGAGGAGTCGTAGTAGGAGGTAGGTCAATATTTCGACAAAGAGCTACCTCATTGGACAAATTTCGGACGTTCAGACACATGGGTTTACGTATTGGCAACGTCAAGTCAGCAAAATCACTTAAACGGCGTCACGTTTTTGGAAACTGAGTTAGGCCTCTTGACTTCAAAGATGTCACTGGCAAAAATAGGAGACTCATCCCTTACTATGCTACAGAAGGTTGTGGTGGAGTAGAGTAGTGAGGAGGTGACGGTGCAAGTGGCCTAGAGGATGGTAAGCATGTCTTAATGCCGCGTTGCCACGGCAGCAATTTAAAGTATGACTCGTCGCCTATACGCATTCTCACGAACGGTGACTACTTAAGGTGAAGAGGGTAATACGAAGGTCGCTGTAAGTCGAATTCATGAATTTCAGTGTCCTTCGAACGCAGAAGTTGAAATTGGAGTTTGGAATTTCTATCAGTGAGTTGACTTTACCTGATTTTGGTGCATTTGGACACCTAGGTCATCAAGTCAGCTGCGTTGGTGAACATTACACTTATCTTTGTCGACCACCCTTGTAATGCTGTGGTGGAATTTATGCGGTAGCTGAACAAACACAGGTTTACATCATCTACAGTCTAATTGTGGATGGCCCAATCCACTGATGAGTCCAGCTAGACGGAAGTTTTGAAATAACCGGGCAGAAGGACAATGGGGAGAAGTGCAAAATGACTTTGGATTAGACATGACGGTGGTTTGTGATAAAGAAGGGATCTACGGAAGCATCACGCTGAAGTTGGTTTAGGGACTGAATATTTACCAAATTGACATGTCGACTTAGTCGCTTGTAAAGTGTCAAGTCCGTGGCCAAGTGAGCCTGTGGTAAATTTTTTGAAATGCGGTGGCAAAAGACATCTTACATTACCACATTTTCATTCTCATCAATAGCAGGAAAATGCAGATCCTAACCAAGAGCTGATGAAGGTGCTGAATACACTGAAATACAAATGCGAGCAATTGGAGGCGTCGATGAGAGAGACAAGAAGCGTTCAGGAGAATCTGGACAAACTGCGGAAGAACCCGCTTCTCGCGCCGACTGGTTACTTATTGAAAGTTGATGAATCGATCGATGAATTGTGCACCAAACTTCAACGCAGTCGACTTTTACTATCACAGAGCATGGAAAAAGCCAAAGGCTTGGAAGAAAAGCTGAAGCAGTGGCGAGAAACTGCCCAGAGCATCAAAATAGTGGGAACCTCACCCAAACTAGACATGGTTTGTAAATGCTTTTATTGGTTCCATTTCCTATCTACTTTGCATCTTCTTCTTGACCCACTGGTCTAGCACATGGTGCATTTTAACAAATGTTTTACTTTGAGATGCCTTAGCAACGAAATTAGAGACTAAATTTCGTGCTGACCCAACTGCGTTCTGCCTTAGGAGCATCACAGTAGTCATCAATCAGACAATTTGTCTAGTGAATACATCAAGGTGCATCGACTAGATCATTGTTGCCGTCACTGTTGCCACGTGATGAGTTCCTGTTAAAGGTGTTCTTTCACACCGAAAACGAGGAGACCCAGCCACAGTTTTTTCTGATTTGGTGTGCAGTCAACCACAGGAACACGGTGAAATAGTTTGTGTAGAGTATCTGGGCAGGTAGACCGTCGCAAAGCAAGGTCTTTATATGAAAACAACCTGTGTGAAGACAAATAATTGCACAGCCCTGGCTGAAATGGCAACTTACGGTGCTAGATAAAACGAGACATGCGAAACCCGTTGGGTGTGGACTTGAGTTTGATTTATCGAATACAGAAATCGGTTTCCAGAAGTGCAGTGGAGTTCAAAGACGTCTTCATTTGATTTTCCTCCTAGAGCTACTCCCTTGTATTGGCAAAAAAATCAATCTGAAAGTGGCGCTTCTTAAGTGAAATCATTTAAACTACAGCATCTTTCTTATTTAAATGGTGCATTGAAGCCCTACCTTCCATCCAGTGGTGAATACTTAATTGTTAAAGTAGGCCTGTTTTTTCAAGGTCAGATGAATTTTTTAGGACTAAAGTGGGAAATAAGAACGAATGGATGCATTGCCGGTTTTGATAAATTTAAGTGACATGTGCTTTCCTAGCGTTGATTAACGTCGTCACTAGTATGCCAGAAAGTGACACCTCTAAGTAGAGCGATTTATAGTTTTCGGATGCGAAATATAAATGAGGGTAGCATCTTGTATGCCAACAAAACTGTTATGTTTTGCCCGTACACGGAACTGCCCACTCAGGTAACCGGCACCCCAAACCCCCCCCTCCCCAGTACATGACAAAGCCAGGACCTGGTGCAGGGAACTTTTTTGGCTAAGCCAATGGACAAGTAACATGTCAGAATGTGACCGTGAATGACCTTGACTTGGTTGATCAAGGCGGATTAACACGGATTGCCGCGGTTGACGGACCCACTCGAGTGTCGCAGTTCGGGGAGTTGTGCAAACAAGGCCGAACCCCGCATTCTTGATGAATCTTTTTGGAGAATGTTGGTGTCCCCAGCAGAAACCCCTGCTGTGAATTTTGTAAGACGGCCAATGGTTGCATGGGATTTCGGGGAGTGTGTTAAGCGAGAGAACAATGTCGGGTTTTGTTTTAATTAATCACATTCTGTGTTTGGTCTGTATTTCAGAAGAGTGGCGCCCAGTTGGCTGAATTGACTTCGGAACTGGCACGACTGCGGTCGGCATTCGAGCTCCTGAAGGCGGGTAGGCCCCCTGACACGCCCAAACTCAACCCAGAGGAAATGATTCCAGACCTAATGTCCGTAAGTCACGGGGTGGGGAAGCACAAGATAGCTAGAGGCACGAGCAAACTGTTTGTATTGGGGCTGTTGCAAAAGCAGTGGTGGTCGCTTACACCAGTGTTATTTAAGGCTAAGAAAGTAATGCCTATGATTCTTCACTTCTGCTGAGACTGATGTAAATTACTTACTGTGACTTCCGAAACGACTACAGGAGAAAATATTCCATAGATGCTACACATAACACCTAAGACAAAAACAGACATTAGTCTCGCATTAACCCGATGTTTAAAGGCATTCTTACTAAACTCATTGTCCAGCTGAAGCTCATGAATTTAAATGGTGCATAATTTACCAAAAATTCATTATGCGTTTAAATGTTTGGGTGGATTCGCGGTAATTCAAGACGCCATAGTGTTTATTGCCGGGGGCCTCGTACTTCATTAAGGTTTGTTTGAGCAGAGGCAGATGAAAAGCGCATTCAATGTTACTTTTAGATTCAAACGTTCCTGAAGCAGAATCCGGCCATCGAAACAGTGAATAGGTAATTTTTCGGGTTCCATGTCCTGCTGTGAATTCGCTCGAATATGTAAAGCTCTCCTTACAAGGTGTGATTCAGTTAATAAAACCCAAACCCAACCGAAGCCGTTCAAAGCCCAGTGTATCAGCTTTAATCAACCGAAAGTCGGTATTTATACATTAGCCACAAAATCTACCTATGGTGCTCATTTGTTGGTTAGAAAATTGCTACAGATGTGGCTCAATTTGACCGACATTCTGGCCGGTCTGTGGACAGAGTCATCGTTAGAAGGATACATTCAAGATCGTCCGCAGGAGCTCTAATCAAGCATGGGTGAACATGAACTCAACCGATTGTGCAGAATTCACACCATGTATCGACAATCGTTCCGAGGTTTAGTGTCAAGTGTTCCTATCTAAAATGGCGCATTATCCAGCTAAACGAACAGCTCTTATCGTCACGATAAATAGGTGCGCCTCCACCAACTTCGATCTTTTCATTCTTCAACAGAAATCAGACGCGATTAGTTTTTTGCCTCCGATCAGAAACTTCAAAAAATGAGTTTCTAGGTAGAATAAAAAAGGCCTTTCTGGTGTTGCGCATGTAATTAGAATCAGTAAAGCGGGGTTTTGTAGGCCAATCACAGTTGCTTTTGCAGAGTCTTAACGTGAAAGCTCGTCTTGTGATAAGAACTTCATTCGTCAAACTCATTTCGAACAATAGTGTCGTAAAATGGAGCGCCTAATTCCCTAGAAATTGGCAATGAGGCACGTTGAAGCCATGACAAAACCCTTCTTTGATGGGAGTCGGCAAAAGAGTAACACAAAGGTATAGCAAACACGGCATAAAAATCACGGTCTCCTATCTTTTTTAAGAAGGCGATGTCGGCTTGCTGTCAGTAAGCGGAAGCAGCTGTTTTAAGCTTACAAAGTTTAAAACTAGAAAGTAAGATTAGATACAACTGTAATGCTTAAAATACACATTTCTTCTGACATATTGGTGTAATAAAAGGTAATAGATAGGTAGATAAAACAGAGATAATTCCACATTCATGGCTAGTCGTCAGCCCTATTTTCTCGACAGTTTCTTATTCTGCGCATATTCTCTTATTCGGATATAAAATAATAGAGTAAATGGCATTGCCTCTCTTATTTGTCGATGGTTTTCATGAGACAGTGTAAGTGATCACCGATTCAACCGTTTAAGAAGTGATATTAGAAAGGTTACGAACTTAGAACAGCAAACTACGAAGCTGTTTGAATAAATCTCCTTGAAGACCGTCAAGTCATCGTTGAAAGTGTGGCTGAGGGAAATAATTGCTTGCCCAACCACCTAGCAAGTAGCTGCCTAGTTCTGTGATATAATTCAGGGCTCATGGTTCATTAAGTCTAAGTGTTTTCCTTAACATTGGGTGGACGACTGCCAGCTGACTGATCTTTCGACAACATTTCTTCATCCAGTTAGGTGCTGACAAAGGTACAATGCTCTTTAGGAGTGTTATTTTTCACTTTCCATGTGTTAAGGAACTGCTCCTTATGCAACTTTATTAATAAATCTATTTTTGAGAATCTAAAATGATCAAGTTTTAAGCTGGCTACTTTAGAAAAAGGGATATTGCCTAATAGTTTTAATGCGTACCATGAATCAAAACTCAGGCAGAAATAAGGGAGGTTTATAGTTAGCCAAGAAAATGATGTAGAAGGTTGTATTAAAAGTAGCTGAAATGAATTTTAATGATCAAGGGCTTAAGAACATTTCAGGAAGTCCTAATCTCTCTGAATTATGTCAAATCCATCCTTATAAAATTATTGAAAACGAGGCGTGCTAAACAGTTCTTTTGGAATTCACACACAGAAGACAAATTAATGTCCACAAAAAGTAAGAAGAACACCTGATATCTTTGAAAGTGGGTGAGGGTCAGGCAAGGTAAGCAGACCATTCAAATTCTAGAGGGAGTTAATTCTAACCAAAACTGTATAAGATAAAATAAAAAGTTTGAGCCCTTATGCTAAAGAATTGGAATATTCCTGATTTATACACCCCGGCAATGGTGCATTTATTCGATAAATACGTTATCTGAAATAAATTTAAAAAAACTAAGTTACTATACTGCTGTAGACAGACAAGCCTAAAAGTCGACTTGGTTAAACAAATAGCTCGCAATAGCTTATGAGAGACTTTGGTTACAAGCAGTACTCAATTTGAATTTTGATAAAGACTTCTTTTGAGCCAAAAGCAGGCCATCAATAAATTTAAAGTACAGTCAAACAAAAGGCAGAAAGATATATGTCTCTATGTTCATGCTTCATTTTCGGCATCAAAAAGCTGGCCTGTTGCAGCCAGCAACAACGGTAGTAAAGACCGAGTTGAATGAGTTAGAATGAGACCGATCGTAACATTATTGCTAGATAAAGCCGCACATTTGTCTAACCAGTGCTTTAACTTGTCAGCACCTTCGAAGAAATCTGCTTTTTTCAAAATTCTGAGGTTAAGTCCGCTGGATAAACGGCTAAGACCATTTAGTCGGTTTCAAGACAGCAGGTTTTCCAATGAGACTTACTGATATGGTTAAACTCATTGCCTTAGTGCAAACCTATGTATCTGTCGTGCGAGCTGTACACCAAATACATTTATTTGGTCCTTAAAATTGTTTTAATACAGGATTTCAACTAATACTTTGCATGTATTTATTAAGTAGTTATAATAAGGTGATTTCTGACGCGGTGAAACTTTCTTCGCTGGCAAAAGTTGTCTGTAACTGTCTTCTGTCCGTAATGGAGGGCGGCGATTCTGGGAATTTCAATACAAAACAACGTAAAAAGAAGTCAAAAAAATCTAAGCAAATTGTTCCACAAAAGTCACCTGTTAACGTCTTTGGTGCTTCGAATGCTGCGGATTTAGTAACATGTACTTATTTTGCTGCGTAGTTTTGGCAGTGTCAATAGTTTTAAGCCCATTGTCTGACCAACTGTTTTTGTTGCAGCCGCGGCAGGTGTGTGGGCTCGTAACAATGAAAAGGTTGAGGTGAAAAAGTCTCCTCGTGTTAGTGAAGTATCCTCTGATGACGTCGATTTTGCTCTCTTTGAATGTATTACTGACATGCGAAACAGACAGCTCAATCACCGATCCTCCAGTTCTCTAACGTGTTCACCCTACCGCCAACAACCCAGAGGGTTTATTAACACACAGAATACTTGTTACTTCATCGCATGCCTCCAGTCTCTCTTCAGCATTCCTGCGTTTGTCGCCATTCTCGACCGTCTCTCTGCGACCGTGCATAGTGTATTTGCGGAAGTTGGCTGTTTGCGTAATCTCTGGACTGAAGACCTTGCTGTCACGACACCCATACTTCGTTTGTTGTGAGCTGTCTAAAATAAAATTTAGTAATATCGCAATTTTTTACTCATTTTGTTCCCCTTTTGAAGCGTGCTTTTGTTGGACGACATTTCTCCCTACAAACCCAATCAACCGAATGGAGGGCAGCTGGCATTGCCAAATGATTTCGGATATATTCCCACGGGCAAGCCTCTCAAAGTGGACCCCAAGTTCTTTAGTTTGTTGACCTTGGAAGTTGGGCATGAGCAAGATGCTGCCGTAAGAATCGTTTTCATTCTCCTAAGAAAGTTAAATGTTGCCTCACAAGCTGACATGTATATTTACTTAGGACTGTATGTCGCGCCTCATTACTCAACTCCACGAAGAAATGGCGTGCTTGCTGCGCAGATTCAAGCCTTCGGAAACGCCGAAGAATGCATTGGAAGAAGATGACGACGGCGAAGAATGGACAACGGTCGGATGTCAGGGGAAAAAATTTACAGAAGCCCGTCAGGTAAGTGAATAGAGTTTGCTGCTCTGCAACATAGCCTCGCTTCAGTCATTGGCAAACCATTTAAACCCCTTGATTTTCTTACGAAACCGGTCTATTTGTTTTGGTATTGTAACTGATGTCTTCACTAGTGAGCCTGACAGTGTGTAAATGGTAATAACGTGCAAAGGCTGACCACCTCGATTGAGGCAACATGAATGCGAATAAAATTAAACGAAACACACTGACTGCTACGTTATTCGTTCGATATCTTTACAATGTTATGTTCATGTTTTGCGTGTTTCCTTAGGGCAACCTTTTCTCTTTGTTTACCCTCGTAATAGCTTCAGGGTCAGGGAATTTTCGTAACATGCTTTAAGCTCATAACATGCTAATTCCCCAATGGGAACTGTGACAATTAATTTTACACAGTTTCTATCCATGCTATTAAGTATTTTTTGGTCCCAAAGATATTCTTCTATGTTATTATAGACTCAGGTAGACAATGGCGAGATGACACCAATTTCGTTCCTTTTTGGCGGAAACCTCATCTCCCGCTCCTCGTACAAGAAGGCCTCCCGGACAGCAAACAAGTCGGATATTAGTGTGAAGGAGCGATTTTTTGTTCTTCCACTGGAACTAAATGATCCCCAAGTACGTGGTTCTCTTCACGTCCATTTTCTCGAACATCTGCGTGTCGTGTGTTTTTTGGCCGTGTTGGTTCGTGTTGATAGACGAAAGAGACGGTTGGGTTTCTTGTGGTTGATTTCGTGTGCTAAGTGGGTATTTTCTGGCTGATTGTAGCTTTTTTGAGATTTCCATGTTATTGATGTCGGGCGTACTCAGGGCTTTCCATTATGTTAGCGCTCATTACTGTTTTTTCTTGATATCAAACCAAAATTGATTTTGTTTCCCCTGGATTCAAAATGTTTGCTTCCTAAAGTGTTAATGTCTACTCTGGCGCAATCATTCCGCCGAAATGGTCTCCGAAACGTGTTTTACGTGCCCCCTCTAAATCTCCAGTTTGCTCGCTCACTTTGAACACACATATGAACCCGTGTGCGTGCAGCAAGCAGCGAAATGTGTAAAATCTGCCGGAATTATATGTCAAGTCTGCTTTTCGGCATGTTTGTGGACGACCTAAACATGAAGCCTATTGCACTGGGGCATTTTTGAGACACGCTTTCAAATGTTGTTGTATTCCCTCGGCACACATAGGTTTGTGCTTCTTAGCAGGCACAAAAGAAATGCAGATCTCTTCGCCTGACTGACCTTTCCTCTCTGTTAAAGGTAACATCCTTAGAAGACGGTTTCCGCCTTCTGGCGAAACGCGACATCCTCTCCGACTTTCGCGACCCAGAAACGGGGGCCTGTGTTGTCATGAATCGACGCGTTTTCATCGATCACCTTCCACCGGTAATCCTTGTACAACTCAATCGATTCTTCTACTCCGTTTCCAAAAATGGCATACAGAAGGTGCTCAAGCAAATACCGGTTTACAAACAGCTGCAAATACCTGATTGTAGGTTACTCCCCTCTTCAGTATCTGTTGGTGTTAAAAAAATTGCATCAGCTGACGCTTCTCCTTCTCCCGTTGCCTGTTTACTCATAGACACATCTTACTTCGTCGATGTCGAAAAACCCACAAAATTGCACATGTGCGATATGTCAGTCTCCTTGACTTAGTCGCCGTTGGTAGTGTGAATTGGTTTTGGCAATGCGTTTGGGGAATTCGGCACTGGGCCGTAGCGTCTGACCAGAAATTGGTGTTTGTGTGCTTGCGCGTATGTGTTTTACTGAATTGGGGTGAAGATATCTTATTAGACGTGTGAAACTGTTTCAACGGTCCGCGAAGTATGCTCTAGTTAGGATCGGAAGTCAACGATCAACGTTGGGACTGAAGATCGGCATGCCAAACAAGCGTTTGTCCTGGGCGTTTGTATTGAATAGCTAATGTGGACAGTGGCAAGTGGATGAACGGCCGACTAAACCATCGTTTATGCAAGTGTGCGTAAGAAAATTTTCAGAATTATCGTTTTTGGTTCCATTCACAACCGCTGGTACCGAAAACCACAGCTGAATCTGATTGTGGAGGGGTGGTCAAGATTTATACCCTCCGTCTAAATGTCACTGCCATCTGCGCCACGACAGCTGTGTTCCTCGTAGTCGTATCCGCAAATTTCGCGGGCTGTCCAGTCTAGACACCGAATTGACTTGGCGAACGCGCAAACGTTTCATAATTCCTCGTGACAAACTTGTTCAAACCGCAACCACTTCTGATTCCGAGTTAACCGTGCCCATTTCGCATAACGTCATCTACCTGGTAAGCTTTTCAAGGAAACGAGCCAACTTCAGGGGTATAGGGCTTATGCGTTACTGTGTGCGGCCTATTACATCAACTATCGCTGTTTACTCATTCCTGAAACCTTGTCCTAGACCGTACCTGCCTATTGGTAAACCGCTTTTTTGAGGAATTTGAAATAGATTCAGTAGTGTTAATTTTCTAACCTATTTTGCAGCCATTGTCTCGAAGGAACGTGCCTTTTCAAAGGCTCAGGGAACTTACGAGCTGACTTCGGTGGTTTTCCACATTGGTTACAACGCAACTCGTGGTCACTATACCACTGTGACCTTGCCGACTCAAGACGACCTGCTGTACTTTGACGACGAGCGGGTGTTTCGTTTGCACCAGCAGCGAGACGAGGAGAGCATGCTCAGGACGCATCGACCCTTCGACGGACGAAACTGTCGATTCACGGAGTGCAGACACCCCGCGGGTTCGGACGGTCCCCGACCCAGTATAGCAGAACAACCGAGGACGCCTTACCTACTCGTGTACACATCACGCTTCCAGTCCTAGTAATAAACGCGTCTCTTGTAAAACGGTGTATTTGCAGCATCAGACGCGCAGGAAATTGCCTTATTTTATCAAAAATTGAAATTTGGGGTTGATATGGGAATTGTACTTCCAGGGACCACGACGGCAACCTGTCACAGCGCCATCTGGGTTGGATTAGACAAACATTTGACGCTTCTTAGTCGTCCGTCCGCGACACTTATCACAACGCAAGGGAGTGCACAATGTTTGAAAGCCAGAACGACAAGGACGCTACCGCAAAATAGGACGCTGTTGCGAGCACAACTCACATTGATTTCTTTAACAGTACTTTAGGACAGGTTGTTTAGTGTAATTAGATAATATGCCCCATGATGGCTCGAGTCGACCAATCACAGCAACCGCAAATTAGCCAATAAATGCGCCAGTGGAGATGACTACCTCGAGTTGACGTTGCTTGAGATCGAACGCTTTGTTGTTACTGTTGCGAGTTTGTTCTTCACATGGTAAGTGGCAAACACACTGATAGACTACTCTCACCCTCATGAAAATGTACTCCTTCAGCAGAAGGAATAGCCTGTATGAGGCTGCGACATTCAGGCCTACCCCTAAATCCAACGCACCAACGCAAACTTGGCCTACTAGTCATGCGAGTTGGCAACAATGCTGTCGCCTACTTGAGGCAACCGGGTTGTT
>UXSR01005820.1:10981-23661 GCA_900604375.1 Mesocestoides corti
GCCTAGACTGATGGCGTCTCTCAACCCTGCAACCCGTCTCCACCAACTCTTTCAAACCAGCCTGGAGCCAAATGCATGCAACGCAACACGCCAGCTGCGTGAAAGACCAGCAATAATGCGAAATACGCAAGTGGCGTGCAGCGAGTACTTCGGGGGGTGGCACCGTCTTTAAGTGGCTTCGAGTCTTGTGACACTTTCTTGAGAAGCCCTTTTCTCGTGTTTACCCCGTTTAAGTTAAGTTAAAGAACAAGGCGGCTACTTCCTTGTTCCCAGACGTGACTTCTTCTCCTGCGCACATCGATGACATGGGTTTATTTGGTCACCGCACATCGTGCTAATATCACCCACTTATGCAGGGCTTGTGTTTACACCGTAGGCGACACTATAAACAGACAGAAATGTGCCGATCCCTCTGTCCCATGTGTCCTGCAGGTCCTCCGCCTTGTCTGTCCGCAGAATTACGAAATTGAAATTTCCCCACCGCCGTGGTGTGGTAGAGCCCAGCGATTGCGTACTTAAGGCAACTGGCTTGCTAGCATTCGATGTAAATAGTACTGCGGAGGCTTCTGTTGCCATCGCTATTAATTTTCCACAAAGTAGTGTGACACGATGCGAATATGGGGACCCGACTATTTTGCCTAATCCCCTTGTGTTCTTATCCTTGCAGTTTCATGACTCTACACCCACAGAACTTTTGCTTTTAATCAGCAAATTTAATGAACCAAGTTCAATTTCAGTTCATCGTCATTGGTGGATAATTCACCAATTGAAGACATCTAAGAAGTTGGAAAGTAATGGCAGTCCGATGACGCTACATCAGTGCTAAATTGCGATGCGACATAACGTCTTAATCACGAATCGCGATTTAAGTCTTGTGTGAAGTCTTGGGTAGTCACAGGGGAACAAGATTCGCTTGCGACCCACCCATTCTGGTTGATTAACATTTATCCCTAATCCGGTTTAATTATTTGTGGAAATTAAATGTCTGAAATGGCTCCTTGAGGTAGTTCAAAATGCCCTAGATTAACAGTCTGAAAGGGATCCTTTAAATTGATTCTGATGCACGCTTTCTGTTAAAAAAAGCAATACACAATACTTTTTTGAATTTCCCGCCTAGCATCAGCTATCTTCTTGTCATTACTTGATATGCTCGTTATACAAGCAATATTGAGCGCATTTTACGTCTACAGTGCGCTAAAAGTGACATTTATCAAATATTAGAAGAAGGAAACCATATACTTGGTGTACACACACAAAAGACGCATGAATTTAAAATTGCAAAATTCAAACTAATCTAATGGTCAACTGGAAGATCAACAAGCAACCAAAGACAAGGATTGGCAGTGCGCACTACATAATCAGCGGCCCAGCCAAAATTGTGGACCCAGATGGGTGGCAGCTAGGGGACGGTTCTGGCTTGTGATATGTCAAGAAAGCGTGTCATGCTGCACCGGCCTTTTTCATGATAAGACTCGAGCAATCTACAACGTCTTCACACACCAAAATGTAATAAACAGCCGAATTAAGTGCTGTGTTCTGATGAAATTGGGTTCACAAACAGTGGGCATCTCATTTAACCAACTCCAACACCGTTGAAAACCTATTTAAAAGGCTCTTCGTAAGATTGTACTTAGCTAAGGAAGAGAGCGGAAACATCAAGTAAGTTTTGTGTAAACATATTGAACTTGACGCATCCATTACGATTCGGCGGGCACTTGGGTTTGTCCTGGCGTTTAATCCTTCTCACCAATTTAACCTAAATGAGCCACTTCCTGTTTTATTGACCAGGAAACTTTCGTCTGCATTGCCAATTTACTCGGCTTCCCGAATGTTCGAAGTAAGGTTCATCGACTAAGCCAGGCGTGAATAATTCCTAGGTAAAGTTCGTAATTTTTGTCGAGGATCCTTATCAATTCAACCATTAAAACTAGCCCCTTGAAATTGTGCCACTTTACAACCCCTGCGGTTTGTCCTACATGAAATAATTCTACTGACGTAAATATATGGCAATGATTCGATGATATGCTCAGACTGACCTTGGTCGAATTTCAAGATATGGAGATATTCGTTGAATTTCTCAAGAACTTCCTATTGGCACACCAGAGAACGTAAAACTAGAACACCCAGAACAACAATCACAATTGGAGGTAGCCACAGTGCCCTATGCTATGGGATAGGAAAACCCGTGTTTACTTGTCTATCAACAATGAATCAGAGTTAGCATTGCAAAAAAGAAGCAGACATCGTGTCCGAATTGAAATTGGGTCACAATACCTTTCTAGTTCAACAACTTAAGTCGGGGAAGGGCAAACAGTCTACGGACAGTTCTAAATTTTCAAGATGGAGTAGCTGCAGGTGTCATTGATAAACATAAAAATCCTTTAATCATGGAATAAATGTGTTATTGGTTTATGCATAACAAGACGTTGGAAATATCAAACTTCTCAAGAAAGAGGATAATGTCGACGTTTTTCAACACGTTTACTTCTTTTAGGTAGCAAACAAGGCTGGTCAATTACTAGAACCTCTAATTGAATCTTTTTTAAAGAAACCTGAATTAATTTTAATAAAAAAATATTACCTAAAAATTTAAACCCAAAATTTGTGCGTACTTGAAGAAAATTGACAGGTTCAAGCGACATTCAAACAGAAAAATGCTAATAAATTTGTAAATAAGGTAAATCCAAACTTATGGAAAATTCCACCGCATAATGTCAATAGTTTGTTTAGAAGCATAGAAACTCATTCATTCATTATTTTACTACGATATTAATTGCGAAAAGTTCCTATGCTAAAAATAATTATTTAAAAACTGCAAATGAAAGTGTCATAATTGAAGAAGTAAATTTTACCATACTAAGAAATTAGAAAAAAGGTTGGATTTTGTAATTTAAAATAAATAAATCACAGTTTGGAAAATACTGAAATCAGGATCGCTTCCATTATTTTATTTTATCATGGACCAAAGTGTATTTCGTTTAAAAAGGCAACTAAGCAGTAAATGCAGTAATTTAATGGAATTCCTACGAGGAACTTTTGTTTGAAGATTGTACTTATTTTAAAGCCTGTACACTGACGAGCGGTCTAAAATTAAACCCACGTATTACTCAATCTGCTTCCAATGCTGCAGCATACATTCTCCAACAAATTTCCAATAATTTTGAAAGTTTTGCAGACAGCTGATACGTAAACTGCGCCTTATCGAATAATAATAATAATAATAGTATTTACTAAACGCGCAATGCAAATTAAGAGGTGCTACCTCTTTGTCCCTTATTAAAGCAGTTCAAGCAACAGAACAACAATTCCAGCCACAAAAAACTTATAAAAAACCAATGATACATTGGCATTTATAATTCTTCAAAATATATGAGCGAAACCTCTTACTTACTATTTACTCTAATGCCCCACTTTGTGTTTTAACAGGTAAACTTACGTCTTTGACTGCATTAGTTCTCTTTTTAATTTTGTGGATTGTGTGCATGTTTTCTTTTTAATGCTTCGGGTTTTAATTTTGAGTTTTATTTTATTGGTGGGTATAATAATTTATAGCAATTTACATCAAAAAAATGAGTGCTTAATGACATACATGTTTGATGCACCTCACATGGAGGTTAGTCTCTTCTCTACTCATAATGCTTTAGACAATTCCTTTGAAAGGTGCCGCTTTGGACAAATGCCAAAGCTACGAGCTTACAATTTATTCTGAAAGGTATAGATGCACACTTTGATTTGAGTATTTAGTTATTTTTCTGATGACATGGTTGGATCAGTTAGGTAAATTGGATATAATTTTTAACCACAAACAGTCCTCTCAGGAAAATCCCCATTTTATTCATTCCGGGAAGCCAAGGAAATGCCTACCAGGTTCGGTCTTTAGCTTCAGTGGCTGCTCAGATGGCTCTTACAGATAATTTAAGCTACGCATTCGAATTCTTCTCTCTCAACTTTTTTGAGGTAATTTTTACATGTGTTTAACAACGTTACTAGGAGACATCTGCGCTTTCATCTGAACTAGTCGAACGCCAAACTGGTATTTCACAAATTTATCGTTATTGTATTTAAGAATGCGTCATCAATGTAATTCCGTTCATTTACCAAATATTTGCAAAATACGAAATTCCCATTACAATCGTGGGTCACTCGTTGGTAAGTTGTAAATCGATTTGTTCTCCTGGCTTAGTAGATATGTTTAACCTATCTGACATTTCACATAACCAGAAATTGCACACAATGGCTACTTCAGTTGTCGGCGCACCACTATTTTATTCCATAGCTTTAAAATTCACAGATGAAATAATATTTAGAAATTTTTGTTTTTTAGTTTTCGAATGTTATGCGTTATATATTTTGCATAACAAGTCTTCGAATTTCTACAGAATAAAGTGATTTAGGCTCTCTGTTGTTTCTAATATCATATTACCACTGCTTGTGTTTATTATTTTTATTATTTTCATTATTACGATTAAGAACTCAATGCGTTTTAGGGTGGTGTTATCGCCCACTATGCTCTGGCAAAGAATGCCTTTGATCCATCGATGGTCAATTCAGTTATAACACTGTCCTCTCCGCTCAAGTCTCCAGGTAAGTCATCCTGATGACAGTAACAGTTACAAACATCTTCGTCTTTTCCTCCTCATTTTGTGCCACTTTAAGTTTTATGGCTAAGTAATCGGTTGATGGAGGTGCATGAACGTATTCGCAAATTCTGGGGCGATGTGGCAGTTCATCCTCGTTTTGACCATCTTGTATTTGTGTCAATCACCGGAGGAGTTTTCGATTACCTGGTGAGCCCCAACTTTGATCTCCAAGCTCCACTTGAATTATCAAAAGCAAAGCTTTCTATTATGCAATATAATGAAATGGAAAATTGAATAATGGAGTCTCAAAAAACTCGTAACATGTAGTTTAATGGAAAAGGTAAAATATAGGTCATTCTTTACTTGAAATCTCAGGGCGTTGCACTACTGTTAATGACACAATTAAGTAAAAAAACTGATAATCAAACATCACAAAACAACGACTAATGTTTTGTTCACTCGAGGTGTTTTTGAGCTAATTGTACTGAATGACAAGTGACAAAATCGAATGTATCGTATCTCACTAGTAAACAAAACCAACGCCGATCAAATTTATTTGAAAATAAAAGTGGCGCTGGTAACACCCGCAGTAGTGTTTTTTGTTTGCAATATAAGTGTGCACTCTGTAATTAGGCCACATCCTAGCTGTAAGAAAGCATTATATCGGTTAATTGGGTCCTTAGAACGTCATAAAGGTAGCTTTAAATTGTCGGAATACCCTTGGATTTCATTAAGCCTTTTAAACCTGCCTAGGTCTGGGATGGACTGGCTGACATCGACTTGCCTCCCGATCGTGCCATTCATTTGTCCACGGCATCAATTAATCAAGTCTGGCTGTCGTGCGATCATCTCTGCATCCTGTGGTAAGATTACCTTGTACAATGCTAAAGTTAACCACATAACTAAGTTACTGTTTCGTCTGTTTGTTCAAGTATTTTCCAGGCAATCGGTTAGTAGTTGTGCCCTTTTGGGTGAATCGCCAAGCCCATAAAATCATTTAGCTTTACATTGTAATCTGCTAAAGTCGAACCTGTCTGATGTTATCTTGAACTTCACTCAGTAACTGTCACCCCCCGTGGCGGGAATCTAGCTTGAAGTGGTCTCGGATAAGACGACAGATCAAGCGCCCCTTGGTACTGGTAGAAATCTGTGTTGTCTGCAAATCAACAATTCGTGCCGCGTTTTTTGTCTGCTGCAAAACCACTCCTTTCGTATCATTCAGCTGTCATGGAACTCCCATTTTAACAGGCTCGGGGCTTCGACTTTTGTCTTGACAATCCCACTGGTGGTCGATGCCTGTTGGGTCATCGTTTTACTGTTTGTATTTATGTAGTCGTGTAATCGATAGAGAGGTTATTCAGGTCAAGATCGAATGGTCAACCGAGAATGTCAACCCCACCGCCGAAATTCAGATCTACCCCACCAAGTGTGGAGCTGTTTGCTGCAAAGTGACCGTGAATGCTTTCCAATGCTGCTGTCTGTCCCATTAACCATGCGATTTTAATTGCAAAAGCCTTACTCGTGTAAAATCGCGTGGTTTAGGTTCCATGTCGTCAATGTGGTTTGTTTAACTTGGCGTGTGTCCGCAGCAGTATAACGAACGACAGATTAGGACAACAGCCAAATGTTGCACTCCTTCAGCACCACGAAATGGTTGAATTGAGTTGCGCGCTTTACCTTTTTAAATCGTCTCCCCATTGGTAGCTCACTTGCCCACTTTTGCGCGCGCCTATTCCGCAATGCTTAATGGGTAATTAAAGGGCTTTATAAGTGCACTTTCCCACTTACCAAATCCCCGCAGTTGCTTCCTTCACGCATAAGTGGAACTTGGACAATCTAAGGGGAGTGTGTGTACCGTGTTTTCAAATCCGCAAACGATTTAGTGGTGTATAAAATCACCGAGATTTGGTGTGTGTGACTTGCGATCAACAATCTGTCCAACCCCCCAAAATTGTTGTATTTAAACGCCTAAGCGATTTTTAATCACATCTATCCTAGCTGCGCCATTGCTGTGTGTTATTTCAGGTGCAAACAACTGGTTCTTCGTCTCAATCGCGCCCTTTTTGCCCAGGTCAACGCAACGACATCAAAGGTACCTCCCACATTGCCCCTAACGAGGGTCTGTCCGGTGCTTCCTCCACCTCCTCCTTCTTAAATGTGACAGTCGACCAGCAGTGCGACTATTTTCTAGCTCGTGAAGTGTGTGTGTGTGTGTGTCGGTTGAAGTTAGCTCTCCCCAGCTACGTTAGCTGTAGTCGTTCCTTGTGAACATCTGAAACTGGGGTATTGGGCGACAAATCACCAAGAATTGCATGGTTTCCTTTCGCCTCGTTTGTTTTACAGCCACTGGAGTCTCGTGAAGCCCGAATGTCGGTTTTCAAATCCAACTTGCTGTCGCATCCGGTTCCATTAGGACTAACCAACCGCTGCCGCCACCACCAACGCCGTCTGGATGCTCTCGAAGTTGTAGATCGGGCGTCTGGTCCCCGCAACACTCAGTGTCTCTGGGTTAACAGAGCTGGCGACCAAACTGGCGTCTACACCGTACCGAAGGTATCTCTTAACCAAATTTGAAGGCAATAGCTTTACCAGTTTGTCCAGAGGTCCTGTTGTGGGCATTGTGCCTTATAGTGAAAACAGCAGATGTAATTTGGATTGTCATCTGTGACATCCATCCCCCGCTACTAGTTATGCCGATGTCATTTTAAGTTCTTAGATAGGACTACCACATATCGAATTGCGAAGGTCAAGATGAGAGTGAAAGTTTGGTGTGATCAAAAGACATTGCTTAAATTACGTGCCCAACAAACTAGACTGGGGTTCAAATGGCAATGGGCTGGTGTTTAACTGGTTGTTGAATTGTGTTTAAAATCACTCAACCGAATTAAGCATATTATTCCGATAAGTTACTATTTATTGTGGAGTGGAGTACGATAGTTCCCTGATGCTAACCTGTGACGTTTGGCCAGTACGATTTCTTGTGTGTCGTTTGCGTCGATTACGCAAAGCTAGTGCGACTTTCTAGGTTTAACTTGAATCGACCTGGTTGAATGCAGTGAATGCTTCGAAGATGTCATTATGAAGGGGCCCATTTCAATAAATCGACTCTCTGTTTTTGTGTTGGAGTGGTCTGAGCCGATGCATTTAAAACAGGCACCCTGGGACTTGACAACATGTACGCCACAAACGGTGTCCGCTAGGAATTGCCAGCATCCATCGACCCGCGGTGTGTCGTTTTCTGTCACGATGGCGCACAATCGAATGCCTTAGTGAAGGCTTCCAGAGCACGTATTTCCTTTTCGTCTGTCCGAATGCCACCTGACTTTTCTAGCCATTAGTGTGAGTTAATTTAGAACAGGTTAGCGTCGAAGTCGTTTGGGCTTTTTGTGAGCGATCGGTATATAAAGACCGACAGCCAGGCAACTGCGCCACCATTCACACCCCAAGAGTTCACTACAGGCCCGTTCGCGCACTTCAAACAGAGAAGAGAACTGCCTGATTCACGTGGAAACTAGTAGGGCCGCGCAGACACTTCCTCTGTATTTCGGCACATGTTGGAAATGAAGCGCGTGTTAATGTATAAAGGCAACCTTAATTGCATCATCTTTGTCTTAGCGTCGTTTAAAACAACACCAAAACACGTTGCGTACTTTCTTCACGCATAACTTGGTTAATATCGGGTATTTTAGAAGCCCCAGTTTAGTTACCAGTAGTTTATTGGCTCATTCAAGCTAAAGCAAAGTTGGTCTTTGACACTAGGGTCTCCTCCACACGGTCACATCCGTGATTGGCACTTGTGTGCTCGGCTGTCTTAATTGAATTTGGCCCCTTTGGAAATTCGTTTCTACCCCGAATCGACGCCCATTCAATCGGTATTGGTGAATTCGATTCGAAGCGGCCGGCAATGTGGAAATTGAATGTGCGTATTTGCCCCGCGTTTTGTGTGTTGACAATGGAGGGTAAAATTGTGCCAATTTTTTAAAATAAAATTCCCAACAATGAGATGTTGATCGTCGATGGGACGAGTTGGATATTTGGCTTCTCACGGGTCGTGAACTTGAGATGCTTTTGCGCCAGGCACTTGCACCACATCTTACGAGCTACCGTCATCCGTTAACAACTGTGCTTTCGTTTACTTGAGATCGTTTTCATGTTGTTGACGTTGGTATTGCTTGTCAAAAATCAGGCGATAATATGTTCCAGTTTCTCGCAATTTCGAGGTCGTTTGGGGCAACACATGGTAATTAACAGCCTGCGTGTGTGTGTGTGTGTGCCTAGATGGGTGGGTTTGTTTTGTTGCGAAAACGCGTGAATGGCGTGTTTTCAGTCATGTGCCACAGCAGAGCGTGCGTGGGACGATTCGCGCGGCTCGCGGTGGCCACACCAATCCACAGTCTTCTTACAGCGCAGTCTTGTCACCGTCCCGGTGAATCAGACAACTCCCCTGTCTGTGTGAACTAGCCTGTAGTGAACTTTTGGGGTGTGAACGGTGGTACAGGCCGACTTTTTATCCCGAAGCCACTTGCATATGATTAGTCCAAACAGCTGTTGTCTCGTCCCCGCTTTTGTCGAGTCATTGCACACAGCCAATTAGGCAGCGCCAGTAAACACTATGTGTGGTCCAGCTGGAGAATCCTTCATTATTCCAATCAACCAACCACGTGGAAATTTTTCTTCCTCAGTTTTAAATACGTTTCATTCGTTACAGCCTGCTTTACCTATCTCCTCCATCCCAATCTTATTCTGTATGTACCTTCGTGACCACGTCTCTCATGTCTCATGTTCCATTCTGGAGTTTGTTCTCCGAAATCTAAAATTCCCACGAGGAGTCTCATGGATAGATTCGCATGCCATTACTTTTTTTCATAATCAGTAATATTATGCAAAATCTCCATGTCAGACACCCATGTCGCTCTCCGTGCACCCGGACAATGGCTTTGGAAGCTACGCGGCTGATCCAGCGCCTCGTAGGTGACTTCGTGGGATAGGCCAGGAATTACAACAGAGGGACGCAGCCTTGTATTTACGACGCGTGCATGCTAGGAGTTGTGTTTACTTCGTCAGGTGTTATGCGGCCAATTCGGTTCATTGTCGCCGAGTTACGACTAAGACCTGTTGCTGTGTTTACGTGTGGTTAGACCAAAGTCTAATCACGGGGCTCGGGACGTGTGTGTGTGTGTGTCAGTAATGCAAAATTCTCCGTCAATCTAGGGCCGACTGAACGCACTTCTGTACAAGCGCGATTTGCATAACCCACTGCGTGAACGACCACTTCTCAAACACCTAGTCACTTTGCGTAGACCACCTTCTTAATCGGAAAGCACCCGCCTTGTGCGCGACATGACATTAGCGTCGTGTCGTGATTTAGCGCGACAACTTACCTTCGCGCCTTATCATCCCAGTCACAAGTCACTTGGACTTAACTTCATTGGCTGATTCAGACGCATAAAACGCCCGTTATTGGTAGCATCATAGTGGGGTAGGCCAGAGCCTGGTTTGTTCGCCATCCCAAGTTCACTTTGAAGTGCTTAAAAGTCCCATTTGTCTAGGCAACTAACTGTGTGTACTTGAAAATCGGACCGCTGACGGGCAATTCGGAAGAGCGCGTCCTCCTTTTACCCACTAACGTAAGCCAAATTCCTTTATCTCTGACCCTCACCCCTAATCTCAAATCCTCAACACCCAAATTTCCTCCCCCTAGATTGTCATCAACGAGATCTTCCTCTGCGACAAATCGATCAATTCGGTGCCGTGGTAAGTCAGGGGGTTGACGTGTTTCACCGGGGAGGAGAGGTGTGAAATTGTCACTGTGGCCAGGGTTACGACCAATCGCAGCCCTCACCTCTGTCCAGTTTCAGCACCACTGGCACCGACCTCAAACAATGCATTGGCCGTTGCTATCGGTTGCGTGATACTTCTTGTGTGTGTGTGTGCAGGGGCTGTGTGGGTGCTTACGTAAAATGTGTTTTCGGCATCTTCATTCACATGTTAACGTCCCCCGCAAAGAATGGTAAGAAAATCGCCTTTTGCTTCGTAACCTTGAAGAAGGAAATGTCGACTGCTATTCGCTCCTTCGATCGCCTCGTGTGGAGGCGTTGGCGGAGCGTGTAGTATGGCAAAACGAATTCACCTGTCAGTGGTAAACAGCCTCGAAAATGCTCAATTTGCAGCAAGAAAAAAGCAGAGATCAGGGGCGCGAGGATGAGCACCGGTTACCCAGATAAATGGGGAGTGGTTTTTTAGCATTTCACACCAGAATTAATTCAGGCACGGACTGTGCAGAAAAGGAAATTGTGTGATGTGCAGCGGCTAACAGGCCAAATTTATCTTGTTTATTAATAAACCATGGCGACCTGTCTCTGTCACATTATCCTCATTTAAACTTTTCTAAACAGGGTTTGTAAATAACAGTAACGGCTAAGGCCCTAGTGGACAGACATACCGGAAAGGGGGAACGTTAAATAAGATCCGGAACGCAAGCGAGTTCACGTGTTATCTGCTGAGGGACGAAATGAACGGTGCTCTAACGGAAGTCAGTATAGTAAAACAAGAGTTATGCGGACTAACATGACAAATGCTGAACTCCTCAGGGGAATGGCGAATCGGCAAATAGTTATAGGAGGGAATCGAGCTAGGGGAAGTATTAATCTGAGCAAGATAATTTTTGATAAGCTGAGCAAGTTCTTTCCAACGTATCCTTTTGCACCTCCACTTGCTGATCTTGTACCAAACAGTCCCATGAACCTCGATTTTTCTGCCTGACTCGTGCGGGTGGGGTAGCAACATTTGGCAAAGGTAACAACAAATGTTGCAATTTCGTTCTTGAGGTCTTTTCAGAATTTGCGGCACTTTGAAATGTCCATTCAGTTCTTCTTCTTCTTCTGAGGAAGGTGTCAACAGGGCTTGTGTTCTTGTCGGCAATTTTGCAAAATCATTGTTTTAACGTCCTTGTTCTACTTAATCCGACGTAGAGATCAATTTACTCAAGAGCAACATCACAAGTCGGCATACAGATTTTACAAAACTATAAGGGTGGGTTTATGCATCTTATCCTAAACGACAGGCCCAAATTAGCGATAATAAATGGACAAAACAAGTGCAAAAGAGCAGCACATCAAAGTTGTGTCACTAGATAGGTCATTTAACTAAAATTTCTCCTTAATACTTGAGGCACTTGAGCTTCACATTGAACTAGTTTTTGTTCGATTGCGAATCTGTCGATTTTCCCAGTCGCGACTTGCTTTCAGACACCCATCCAGAAAGGATTCAGTGTCACCGAACAGCTCGGCTTTGGCTATTTGGCTCGAATGCCACCAATAGTATTCATGCTAGCGTTCCGTGAAGTGCGTTTAGTCACCGTGGATCACCCGTTTATGATTGCTTACACCTGTCAGCGCTTTGGGAGTCATTCCAACGGCCATCTGGTTCCTGGCCATCCACGGGACCACGCGGGGATTGGTTGGCCCGGAGTGGTTGTATTGGTTAACTTAAACTCGGTGTTGTGGACACCAGCTCTTTTCCCAAGTATTCACCTCATAACCACTGCATTTCGCCTCTACTCCGTGGCTCCTGTGTCATGAGAACTGGTCGCCGTCGTGTTGAACCTTTCTCACAGGGCTTCGGTGAAGCCGTGAATGTTTGCTTGGCCTTCGGTACACACACACAGGCACGCACGCACGCACCTGATTTTCGACATTACACATAGGCGGTAGACCCTAGGTTTAATTGCATTTACGGCCAGCGCTGGCAGCCGAAGGTGCAGGCGCCTGTCTATTTTCGTGTGAGGTGACATGAGCTAGGTACGCAATCGCTCAGAGCTCTACCACACCACGGCGGTGGGGAATTTTCAATTTCGTAATTCTGCGGACAGACAAGGCGGGGGACCTGCAGGACACATGGGGCAGAGAGATCGGCACATTTCTCTCTGTTTATAGTGTCGCCTACAGTGTGAACACAAGCCCTGCATAAGTGGGTGATATTAGCACGATGTGCGGTGACCAAATAAACCCATGTCATCGACGTGCGCAGGAGAAGAAGTCACGTCTGGGAACAAGGAAGTAGCCGCCTTGTTCTTTAACTTAACTTAAACGGGGTAAACAC
>UXSR01005821.1:0-20759 GCA_900604375.1 Mesocestoides corti
ACCCAAGCAATGCCAACTGCAGCTTCATTAACAGCAGAAACAGCAGCAGGAGCAGCAGCGTGGTGAGCCTTGAGGACGAAGATGGGTCTATCGAAATGGTGCGTTTTTCTGTTTCAATAAGAAGCCTTCCCTTACAACCTACCACGTGACTGCTTTAGCTTGATGAGGCATTTTAGGTACACTAGGTGATATTGAAACGTTTCGTTGATTGTACATTTACAACGGCATTGCTAGTGTGTTTGCTACAAACGCATGTGTCGCCTGTTTAACTGAATGAAAGTGACAAAGTCAGTAAAATTGGTAGATGCGGCAATTGGCAGGAGTCATGCAAGACTGCGATTTGATGTGTGGGCGTATTTTTTTTGTTACTGGAGCTAGTTTAGGGTCAAGTGCGGGTGAGCACAACCAGTTAGATCGTGGAGGTGGGTGTCGTATTGGTGGTGGGGACGTTAGCATGGTGGAATTCATGCAGCGGCTGAAATTGCAATGTTACATTTTACATGAATTTGAAACACATCATGGAATCGAACACGCCTGACATGCACGACTTCATAGTTGTTATGGTTGTTATATTGAGAAATGGGGGACAGTGTTAAGTGCTAATTGCAGATATGGACAGGGGTGTGATGTACACAAGGTGTGAAACCGTGTGTTCGTGTGAGCGCACCAGTTAAGGTGGCAACTGGGGCCAGGTGAGAAATCACGCAGTGAAGTTAACACCTGCGTGAGCAATTGTTGGTGATGTAAAGACGCAGTAGTGAAGGCCGGTAGGTAGATACATGAGTCGTGGCAGCATCAGTCAAGTGTCGTTCACATGAATGCACAACTCTCCTGTACTAGGTCTTTTTTTTACTGCAGAAGGCAATTTGGCCATTGCCCTACCGCCCCCACCACCACCACAACCACTTATGAGCTTCAAGACCAGCACCACCAGCTTCTCATGGGGGTGCACAATGTTTTTCTTCGGTTCAATGCCAGTCTCGCAAGGCTCCTCCCCCCTTAGCATTTTCTTCCACTCGCTTCTACGGCAGGGCAGGGCCTGTTAATAAAGAACACAATGGCATTTATTTATTTGCATTGGTAGCAGTGACAGAAAGGGACTAGCACCACTGAAGCATTTTCTACAGCCCATCTTTGCACAAGTACAGCTGCCGCCGCCGCCGATGCTACCTCATTTTAAGTTAATTTTTGAACTGACTCAACTTGACGTGGAACGACAATTTGTTGGATATACTTTACTTTATTTCTCACTGAGACGATTGACAGATGGTTAATAACGCAACTTAATTTGATTAAATGATTTATTTAAACTCGTGCATTCGTCGTCGTCTTTAACACCATGGATTTTTGATAGAAAGTGGGGTTATAGAGGGGTTTGTCGGGGGAGGAGGGGAGGGAAGAGGGACTTGGAATAGCGCCTGAGTTGGTGTTAACTTGTCTAGGTGTGAGTAGTACTAAGTATCACTCACTGGTTCTACGGCTGCAGAGAAATTTGGCTTTTTTTAAAAGCAAAACGGAACGGGGCTCGTTAGATCGAGGACTTGAGGCATTCAAAATGTTTGGAGGATGGTACCGAGGTGTAAATTAGGTCACTGCTTATCGCCTGTGAGTAGGCAGGGCTTGTTGGATCAACAACGGCAAGTTAACGGAAAATCTTCAAGTTTTGCGGCAGGTGTCAAGGTGTAAAAAACATGCCTACTGATATTCCACTAGTAGTGAGAGCATCACAGACTCTACTGTCGCTAAGGGAATGCACCTCCTGAACGGAAGTGTGCTGGAGTGCTTTAAAAAAATTCACTGAGTAGTACTTCGTGAGTAATTAATTTGGAGCTGATTTTACTTAGATTGATGAACGATCACATATTATTAGTGGGATTTCAATCGCAACAGGAATTACCTCATTTTAAGTTAGTTCTGGAATGCCTCGACTTGACGTGGAACGACAATTAGTTAGATATGCTTTACTTTATTTCCCACTGAGACGATTGACAGATGGTTAATAACGCAACTTAATTTGATTAAATGATTTATTTAAACTCGTGCATTCGTCGTCGTCTTTAACACCATGGATTTTTGATAGAAAGTGGGGTTATAGAGGGGTTTGTCGGGGGAGGAGGGGAGGGAAGAGGGACTTGGAATAGCGCCTGAGTTGGTGTTAACTTGTCTAGGTGTGAGTAGTACTAAGTATCACTCACTGATGCTACGGCTGCGGAGAAATTTGGCATTTTTAAGAGCACAACGAAGCAAGGCTTGTTAGATCGTGGACTTGAGGCATTTGACATGTTTGGAGGATGCTATTGAAAATACAAATCCAACACTGCAGCAAAATTTACGATATTATTTTGGGTGTAACCTGACGCAATGTCAAGTGACATGTGTTCACGCGTGATTGTGTAAACGTGTTAATTGTCTTTCCCAATTAGCAACCAATGGGAATATGGCAATTAGTGTTGGACTCGACCTAATCCGTGTTTTACACTTAACACTTGTGACACCTTTATACAGAGTCTTTAGCATTTGACTGCATCTGATATTCTCGAGTTAATTGAAAGACAGTGAAGAAAATTAAGACATTGGCTTTCTTTACGATACGATATATGTCCATCCATATAGACGTCTCTGAACGCATAGACATGTCCATTGGTGAGCATACTTTCTTTCCTTTTAACGACTATCAATTTCGCGTATTTATGATGTTTCTGTCCGTGTTAGTATTCTCTAAAAATGCATTTTGACTTACTTAGCTGCTTGTTAGCATCCCTAGTGTTCACAATCAAAACTGCGTTTTCTAATCTACTTCATCATAGTTGTGTTAATGGACATACCCACAACGTGCGAATACCATGCATGTCACTGCGTTTGATATCTTGTTTCGCCATTTCTACTATTGCCGTGTGTTTTGCATTGTGTGAGTGTTAAGAATAATGAAATTACCTCAAGCATCTTTGATTCTTAAATAGTTCGGACTCTACCGGAATGCAAATGCAGCCAGCGTTTAGTGCGCTCACTAATGAAAATGTGACAGCTCTGCCGACGACCACAGCTTCCAAAATGGTGAAGTTGGAGGAAGGAATGATGCAACAGCTTTGCTTGGCGGACTTCCACCCAAATGCTCTTGAAGCTTAAATGGCGAAGTCGGAAAAGGAAATGAAGCAATGGCTTCGATTGATTGAGTCTCTGCCAAATTTTCCTGAAGCCCCAAGGCGCAGTTAGAGGAAGAAATGATTCAAAACGATCGCTCGATAGATTTCGACCCATGCACTATTGGTTCACCAACACCTCATATTCCACCGCATCTTCCATACCCACAGTATTTTAAAGCACTTTCAGGTAAATCTAAGCTCTTTAACTTTAACCCCCTTTTTGGACTTTGCTAAAACAATTTGTGTCCTCCTTCAGGGCATAACATCACCTTGGATCGCTGTACCATGGATATCTTTTGTCGTTGCATGCTAGCTTCTCTGTATACTGGCAATGCTCGTTGACGTATATACGAGAACTGGGCTAGCGTCAACCCACTCCGTTGTCTGAAATTCATGAACGCTTCACCAGATTCGTCTTTATCGGCATTCTGTGTATTCACATTTTTTCACACATTTAGAACTCTTGCAGTTTTCATGCATCCTGTTAAAATACTTTTCTACAATAATCTAACCAACAATCTTGTTATTGGTTTAAAAGAGTTGATTTGCTAATAAAAGGAGTTATTTTAGAAGTAACAAAACGGCTTTTAAACAAATACACAACCTTGTGGCGCCCGACACCTTGACAATATCATTAAGTAAATTCCACTGAAGCCGTCATCCCGTCTGTCTCATGCTAATATCTGCCACAGCGTTGTGCACGATACGAATGAAACACCTATCACTATTAAGTAGCTTCTTTCCTATTTAGACATCACAGCAGAAGATTAGTCATCAGCAAGGCCTAAGTCTTCATTGTGCAATTTTTGCTTAGAATGCCATTGTGACTAAAAATGGCTAGGACAAGGCCATATCGCGTTCATGAGAACACCACCGCCGCACCCACCCACACCCATCCACTCAGCCAGCTAGTCTGACTCAATCCACCGTCCACTTGTTTTTGGCGCATCGATTTCTAACGGCGTCGAGGCTTTGCACTGATAAGACCACCGGTGCAGCCTCAGCCGCTGCAGTCGATGCACCCCCCACCCCTACCCAACCAACCAGCCAGGCCCAATGCGCAGCCCCCTTCAGGGTGAGTTGTTTTCGGTAATTTGATCGCCGTCGTCCCCTACCCGCAGCCTGTCAGTCCCCAACGCGACATGAATATTGGTTAAGTGAACACTTTGGAGTATTTTTGCTTAAAACTTTTTCAAGGTCAAACCATTTTGTTCAATTAACTTTTAAGTTACTTTTTAGATCTTTTTGGCTTATTTTAACACATATTCCAACGCGCTTTGATTCCAACTGGAGCATACAAAAACAAGCAACAACTAAAGTAGACACAGAAGACAACGATTTATGACACCAAATATTCTGAAAACTTGTACTACAAATACAAACAAACACAGAACATAACAAAGAGTAAAGAAACAATCAACGCAAACCAAATTAACACAATAATTACCAAACAAAGGACAAAAAAAACAACAAAGGAAACTTCATTACAACACTCAACAAAAATATAAAATAACCAATCACTTCTGGAAAAAAGAACGATACACTCACAACCTAAATGGAAACAACCGAAACTGAACAGAAAACCATAAAAACACAAAATAATAAACCTCAACAAACAAAAACCCTGTAACCAACAAAACAGATTAAAAACCAGAAACAACAACACAAGTCAATAAACCACCATAACAGGAATGAAACCTACCCCAACTCTTTAAAAAAAGAAGCAACTTAAGCCAAACCACCCAACTCCAAATGAACTACCACATCTTCATAAATAACAAAAATAAACCAAACAATAACAAGCCCAAACAAAATAATAAAAATAGATCATGTGTTTTCAAAATAGCACATTAGTCAACTCTCTTCTTCTCAAATTGCAGCTGATGCGGTTGTTCATGTCTGTTATTTCACTCAAATTAGAATAAAAGTTGCAGTCAGTTTTAATGTGCACGAACAATGTGTGTTGAACAATCGTAAGCATAGATGAAGTATCTTTTAGCTGGTGGAGGCTGTATGGCGTTGAATTGTTGTTTTAATTTTTAGTTTGATTAATCTTGGAGGTTTTCCCCTTACATCTAGCACAGACACGCACTCTCTAACGTCGCCCTTATTACTTACCTTGAAAATAAGTAGTGCTGCTCGAAAACCACTAACCACCACGGTTGTGTGAATGAAGAGCAAACTACTTTATGCTAAACAACATGACGCTTCTCACGGTGCTGCCTTCGTAAATTCGATATCACTGGGAAATATTTGGTTTCACTTCCACTATATAGCGGTTAGTTGTTGTGGTTTCTACGACAAAGACGCTGATTCTGCATTGTCTTGAAAAAGCCAATCGTCGGTTCGAGTGTTGTAGATTGTGATGTGTGTGGGCGCTGCTGACAAAATAGCTGTTTATTTTGCTAGATTTGTGAGGAGTAAAAGCTAATTGTCATATGGACAATTTTATGTGAACCTACCACACCAATGTGTCGACGGCTAAGGCATAATAAATGCTCGGCGTTATAATCAAATAATCGACCGAAACCTGGAGTAGATGGTGTGTCAGGCATCGCACACGTGGAAGTCATTGTGTCTCTGTCAGTCAAGTTATGTTTCAAAGCTATGACACCTCGAATAAATGAAGGTAGGACGTGTTCTCTAAGGGAATTAAATGACGACATCATGGAAATCGATCGATGCCGGCACCAGTGCAAGAAGAAGTGCTGCCGAAAGTGTCACAGAAAGTGCTAGTGTGATGCTAATTCCCGTCCACACGCTCTAGTTTCTCTATCAAGCTTCACATACAACTTGGTGAATTTCCTAGTGTGGTTACCACGCAACTAGACGATGTAAAATTTCATTCGCTTAAAAAGACTAGTAGGAGTGACGGAGTACGACTAATGCAGAGTGCAGAATCACGGTAGTGGACAGTGAGGGGTGGCTCGCCTATGGCGTTATCGATTTTATTGGCTGACTGGCTGGCAGGTGGCGGTCTCATCGCTGTTTCTCATTGGCCAGCGTTGACAGTCGCCTGTTATGCACGCGCACTCAGGCGCACGCAAACGCACTCACGCACACAATGGCACACTTGGCCGGCATGACGCCTTTAAAAATCGGTTGTAACCACGGTCGCGTCTCTCTTCTCTGTCCCCGGATTGTTGCTGCAGGCGACCAAGCCAGGGTAGTTGACTTCTTCTAAATCTTTTTTTACAACCCTCTCTTCTGGTTACAATGATTGTACCTGTTTTCAAAAAAAGCACGTAAGTAAACCCAAGTCGACTCAGTTTCAACGCCCGTGCTTGGTGTTTGCAACTTGCGATCCATTTATGAAATGTTAAGGTTGCTTAACGAATCTCCAAATAATCGTGTGCTGTTGAAAACGATGCAACCTAAGTTATCGATTTGTCCTAAACGATGCCGTCACACGAATGACCAACTCGATCAAGGCATGAATTTGACAACCCGGTTTAGGAATGGAACTTTTTCTGCTTAAACAATACCTTACTGGGACCAACAGCGTCGGTGAGTCTTCTTTCCGCCAGGTAAAGGCCAAATATCTCCTATACCACATCCGCCGAAATGGACTGGTTATATGTAAGTACGTCCTTTAACCCAATTATGTTGCATTCAAGCTGTTGGAAGTTGCTTATATTAATTTGTTTGTTTAACAGTTGAATAAAATTAGTTTTACATTCCGTGCGCCCTGTGTTTATCAAAAACGCGTTTTAATCAAGGCCCATTCATTTTATCTTAGTATTTCTGAATTAATGCACGTGTACTGCTCGTTGCATGCTACAGATCGCTGTCTCGGTAAATTAATTTAACAACTGCCGTTCCACCGAAGACACCTGTTGTAAACATTGTGGGTCCCCTACTGTCACTTGAATTCCTGCATAAGCACGGATTATCTTTGCTTTACACTAAACACTGCTTGTTATCCAGCACGGTTCCAAATCTGTGTCCATCCCCATACACTCCTTGACGTATCATGGCTGCGTATGGAAATCGATGCACCGCCAAGTGCTTTAAATCTGTTGTGATTTTGATCATCCTGATCAACGACCAACAAGGATTCCTTTCTTAAATAGTTGCGTGTGTTTTGTCATGTTTTATCTTGACCAGCATAGCAAGACACTTGTTTGTACAATTCAGCGAACCGGATGCAAGTTTCAATCACACACATGTCAAAGTTGTTAGACATGTTTCCGTTACATGTGAACTGGCGCAATTCGCTTTACCTGATGGCATGTTGCTTTTTCAGTGCAGTGCTTTCAACTACTCGCACAGACAGGGGAACGCAGGTTGAATTAAATGTGTTGGATAATCCCACACGGCTCCTGGGAACGAACCACATTCAAACAACCCCAACCAACCACAATCAAATGGCATGATGGAACGTTCACACCGACAAATGAAAGCCCAAGGTGACTAATGTCGTTAAACAGACGTGTAAATGGAATCTGTCTACTGACCTGACGGAGTCAATGACCCATCCCTATTTTCCATGTGTGACTGTTACCAATCCTCCAGCATCACCTCTCTCGTCCACACACAAAACCATAATTGACTCGCGCGATGCTAATAGGCAGTTGTTTCCGCTGTCGCCTTTCTTCTTTCTAGTTTCGGGGTTGTAAGGGCCATGAAGTGGATGGGTGTAAGGTGGTGTCATGCAAGCCACTGCATTTGGTGAAAGGCACGTATTTGTAAGGCAGATGTGTAATCATCTTCACTCACTTTCACATGCTGGTGTTTGCGCTACGTGCGCTTGATAAGTGAGAGTTTTGTTTGGCATAGCGTTAATAAGGATATTCGTTTAAGGGCTTAACTCTGTATTCAATGAAGGCCTAGCAAATTTCACGAACACACTGCTCTGCAACATGCGCATTTTTGCTACCCTAGACGCGATCTCCCCGCATGTACAATTCAATTTCATTGGAACTTTTTCACGGTCTTGTCCTTTACCCATGTCCTAACTTCTATGGACCGTTTTTCTAGCTGGCCGATAGCTGTTCTTATTATAGACGATGTTAACCGAAAACATTGCATGCGTGTTTTGTCATACGCTTCACCCATTTCTATTACATCTGATCGCGGTAATCAATTTACTTCTTGTCTATTGCGCCACATTTGATTGTTGTTTTCTGACAGGTTGGTTCGGAAGACAGTCACCTAAGTGGAAGTTTATGCAAACACAAGTTCTTAGCACGCCAAGTTTGGGTTTCTCCAAAACAAGGAAGTATTTTGACTTGCAATACGGAATTGTTTCATTGACTACTCCCTCACTATGATGGTTACAATTGTCCTGTTATCGTTTTCGTTCCCTAACATAAAAATAGGAGTTGTAACTGAGTGGTCTTGAATGATAAGAACATTGATTTGGCAAAAGTACGCTTAAGAATTGCCCAAAGGTGTGTTTACCTGTTTTGACCATAAAAAGGATCGTGGGAACGGCCAAGCAAGGCCAACACGTCTTTTAACTGTAAACAGACGTCGTTTGGACGATTTACGACGATAGCGAAAACCGGTGAAATTGGATTAATTGCACTAGTTTGATGTTTGTTGGTGGTCTGCCCATGCGGCCACAGAAAGGAAATTTTTCATTTGATGAGGCTGAACAACGCTACTAACCACATTGAGGATGGTTTCGAGAACAGTCAAACACAAGTTCTTAGCACGCCGACTTCAGATCTTTCCACAACAAAATGGAAATCCAAATAGAATTACGAACTTGGCTCAATGACTACTCATTTACGCTGCTAGTTACAATTGTTCTGCTATCGTT
This sequence comes from Mesocestoides corti, assembly GCA_900604375.1. Lineage (NCBI taxonomy): Eukaryota > Metazoa > Platyhelminthes > Cestoda > Cyclophyllidea > Mesocestoididae > Mesocestoides > Mesocestoides corti. The sequence goes on from UXSR01005821.1 coordinate 8,911, forward strand.
TACGTCCGCTAACTAAAGGATAGGTCTTGTAAATGAGAGGTTTCGAGTCATAATCATGTGTCAGGCCTGTCAGAACACTCACTGAATCCGATTTAAGTCAATGGAAATATTCGAAAGTAGGATCAGTTGGTCTCACTCCGCGTAGACGTCAGTTTAGTGAGAAATCAGGTTTAAAATCAGACCTTAATAGAGAAAAAGTAAAGTAACCCGAAATCAAGAAACCCAACAATAGTGTTGTGGAAGCCAGGTTGAAACTGCCAGTGCATTTAAGTAATTGCACTTCAAAAAGATCACATTACCGAATCTGGGACATAATTCTGGACAAAAAAGCAACAATCTGCTCAAAAAAAGTCGATAGACTAAACAGTGGTCATTTCAGCGGGTTTAAGCGTTGGCCATTCGACCCTAGCAGTCGTCTGCGTTACGAAGCAACTTCTTGTCGCCACCACCATTGACCAATCAAAGTTGGCTGTTACAGAGGCAAGTAGCCAAGGTGAGCGCAGGCGCCTCACAGGGGAATCACATTCACACACGTGAACAGCGGTCACTTTTGCGACTTTGAGCGTTGGCCGTTTTCATGATGGCAGTCGTCAGTGTTACGAAGCAACTTCTTGTCGCCACCACCATTGACCAATCAAATTTGGTTGCTACAGAAGCAAGTAGCCAAAACGAGCGCAGTCGACTCAGCACGGAATCACTCACACACGTGAACAGCGGTCACTTCGGCGGCTTTGAGCGTTGGTATTTTTCATGGTAGCAGTCGTCAGTGTTACGAAGCAACTTCTTGTCGCCACCACCATTGACCAATCAAATTTGGCTGTTTCAGTAGTAATTAGCCAAACTGAGTGCAGTCGCCTCACCACGGAATCACACTCACACACGTGAACAGCGGTCACTTCGGCGGCTTTGAGCGTTGGCTTTCTTTCATGGTGGCAGTCGTCAGTGTTACGAAGCAACTTCTTGTCGCCACCAGCATTGACCTATCAAAGTTGGCTGTTTCAGAAGCAAGTAGCCAAGGTTAGCGCAGTCGGCTCACCACGGATTCACACTCACACTCGTGAACAGCGGTGTCTTCGGCGGCTTTTTTAGCGTTGTCTTTCTTTCATGGTGGCAGTCTTCGGTGTTTCGAAGTAGTTTCTTAGCGAATAGCTTACGCTGTACCCATGACAGGCGCAGCTACATCTTGCTCCGCGGGCCCTCTCCTCTCTCCGCGTTCGATGTCATTGCATGTTCTCATACTCAGGGGGTGGCGTTGGAATGGAAGATGTTTCAACGCAGGACCCTACCCTTGATCCTACCCGCACCACCCTTCGTAGCTGGTATGCCTGGACTCTCGTCAGATCTCGACAATGTTCACCTTAGCTCGGAAATCCTTGTCGAGACCTACATTTTTGAATTTGGGGTGAAGATTTGGGTAAAGTCAGCGAGGGCCTCTGATGTCGGTGGTTTGCTCTCTGAGGCGAATTCACCTGGTGCTGACGTGGAAAAGACATTTTTTTGGCGCTTTAACAGCTAAGCCTCAATGCTTGCCCACTTATACCAAGTCGTGTTTCTACTGCATCAGAGACCTTTCTGGCTTCCGAAATATTGGATAAGATCAACATTCGGTCAATTCTAAAAAGAGGATTTTTCCAGCACGCTGGAAGTTAAAGTGTATCCCATAGTAACCCACAGTTGCCAAAGGATATCCAGGCATTTTGTCGGAAATTTTACTGGCTTTAGACAGTTAGATTTGAGTTGACTGACAAACGGGAGCTTCATGTCTCTGAAACCAGCAAACATGACAATGAAAAGTAGGAAATTTTGTCGTTTTTTAATTGTGCTGGGGACAGTTGGTCCAAATCAGAAACGAGAAATCCGGCACTGTTATTTAGGAGTCGCACACTGACCGACGTTATGGGGCTCAAACGATGAAAATTGACTCGTTTACGCCCCACAGGGACCCGAGACGCCAAGAACGACACCAGAGAGAGCAGACATAACCGTCTAACAGATCAGAAAGACAATGTGAATGGTGAGATGAGCAAAACGGATTTTAGGGCATAAGTAAACTGTCCCTCCCGACTGACGGGCACGCAGTGAAAAGGTGGACGTGAATCAACACGATTCACTTTTATTCTCTCTAAATACCTCATTGCTTAGCAAAATTGGTAACACTATTGTTTAATGTGTAGAAACGAATTTATTGACTGTCGATTTTTTTGCAGGATTGGCTGTGTGCGAACATTGTTGTAGTGATGGTGCTGCGTTCGAACGCTTGCTTGGCCTTCCTGTTTATAAATTTGGTGACCAACGCGGGAAAGTCGGTCCATCGACAAGCCAGGTGTACGAGCTCTCGCCGGAGGAGAAGCGAGCAGCCGCGAGCGGCGCAGCCGAAGCAGTTCAAAAGGACTTCCGAGCTGCGAATGCGGCCTCGCGCACTGCCTCCGTTTGCTCAAGGTCGAAGAGCTAGCACGCATTTTTGACCCACCGTCACCACCACCAACTCCAGCTTCCATGTTGGGCTTTCTGTCGTCCTCCCGAAGGCTTCTATCGACAGCACACAGCCACGAGTACACGGATGCTGGCAGCTAGTGTAACCGCAAACAACAAAACCCCCTTTTCGCGCCAAACTCCCACCCACACACGCTAAACCATCACAATGAACTTGGCATGTCCAATAGGCTTTCATTCTTTTTTGAAACCGTGAATGACGCTCGAGAATGCAAGCAGTACGTCCGTTTGCTCAACCCACGACGAGTGAATTTTGGTTCCATCTAATTTCCTGTTCGCTCGGCACTCCCTTATCTTCCTACCAATCAAAAATCTGGCACTTAACTGCCGTGTAAAAATGAACACCCCTTGCTCTGTGTCAACCCCAACCGCTACCACTACTCATGCTCCCCTAACTTAGTGTTTCTGTAAATGACAGTCAATTACTCGATTCTTCTAACCGATGTCGGAGTGGACAGTAAAGAAAGATGAGTAGGTTTTAAATGCACCACGTTGTACATACATTACTGACTTCTTCGACAACGACTATTTCACCTTTTCACACCATCTCATTCACCTTATGCTGTTTATGCGCTGTTAGAATTAACTTCGGAGACGGTTTCTGCTCAGAAAAAAGCATCTACGGCATGGTGACGTGATAGAATCAACGCTGTGCGCACTATTTACTCGATTATGAGATATACCAGCCTATCAAGATCAAATTCCAATGCCTTTTAACAGCTAAACCTCTCCACTACACCAGGTCCAATTTAAACAGTGCAGTAAAGTATTATTAGAGGCGACTTTCGGACATTGACCACAGAAATGACGAAATCCCTGCTACTTATTTCATAGGTAGTAGCGATAGCTCTCTCCAAATTTAACACGAAGGTTGAACAACGGGGTGATTTGACAAATGGGTTTTAGAAGACTAAGAGCGACAAAAGGGAGTGTTTTATCGGTTTCTTGACATTTCATCCCAAAATCGAAGCACAGAAGCAATTATAGGACTAAAACATTTGTCACCAGTCGAGTCACGTAAAGAATGAATGCTAATTTACTAACGATCGGAAGCCTCTCCGTTTCTGTGTGGTCCAAATCGAAAATTAGCCTAGGAGCCAAATCTCCACAAAGTTGAGACATTTTAGTTGAGCAAATTAACAATTGACAACTATACGCTGCCAAATATTGGTGATCAAGTAACTTACTCGCAAATTTGTCCGTATTTAGGTATTCGTTATATCCAGAAGTCCAAAAGTATGAGTATCGCAGCATGAGCACTTCCATCGGCATTAAAACAGCAAGTAAACCGAGGTATAGACATACAAGGACATAAACTAGCGCAGCAGGACACCCGTACATGCGTAACCCCAATAGGGTTCATAGAAGGAGCGGCCAAAGTACTAATCGTTTGAGTTCAATAATATTTTTAACACGAACTTGGAGCATTGGAAGTCTAAAATGGCGCAAAATTGACGTGTATGGACACCGATCCAGCCTCCACAATGACAAACTAACAAAGCTAAACACATGCCTCGCTAAACAGCAGTAAAGTAAGCAGTAATTGTCAATAAGATTAGAGCGATGCAAGGTAGCATCACCAATGAGAGGTACATTTTCGGAGCAGTAAAGAAACACGAGCTAAAGCATACTGAGGCCTTGCCAGTTGAACCACACTAGATCAGATTTGTGAAATATTGGTAAAACTTAATGAATGTGGGGAAACATTAGACCAAAAAATAATCGTATAAGAAATTAAGGCAACGATACATATAAACACAAGACTAAAACAATTTCTCATTCCAAACTATGTAACGAGACCATTTTCGCAAATAAAGCGACATACGTGACTAGGAGATTTTACCCCGACAACGATCCATATACGACCGCATAAGGCCACCCTTTGCAAATATCAAAGTACCACTATACTTCCAAGGCACTTCACACTGAAAAAAAACTTTATTATAGGGAAACTAACAAATTAAACCAGGTCAGACAGGTGTTGGATTCCTTTCTTATTCACGACGCGAGCAGAGAACCGATCGCTGTTAACAACAAATCATTTTTTCAGCTCACGGACGAAATTATCCTGAAGTTTAAAGACACTGCAGATGCTCATTGAAGGATCGTACTATCTATCCAAAATTCCAGGAGTAACGAAAAGCCCATGACCATGTACAGCATACGGCACATTATTCATGGAAGCCAGATAATCCATATAGTACAACTAAGGTCCGTCCTTCGGGTTGTAACCAGCGAGTAGCAAAGAAGAGCTTCAGCCAACTTTTTCCTGGTAAAGTTTGCAGCTGCATAAGGTGTCAACTCGTAATCACTTCTAATCTCGTGCAGTTGCATGTTTTGTTGAATAAATTCAGCAAATTGAACAGCATCCCGAGCCTCACCACAGACGGACATAGCACTATGATAACTTGACTTGAACATTTTGTCAGCATTGCCTTTTGCTATTATGATAGAAATGTTAATTCTGGAATCTGCAGCAAAAAGTACAAAGTCTTTGAAAGCAATTCCAATTACACACACTACCTTGAGAATACCCGCAGAATCAGAATATTCATACACGCCGGTATAATCAGGTGTACTATTAAACACAGTTATAAAAATGTGTAAATTTTGCCCTAGTATAATAATGAACAGAATTATAACAGCACAAATTAAATGTATATACAGTGGCGGAAAGTAGCCTAACCAAAGTTTTTAATGAGAATTTGGGCAGATAGTAAGATACCAGTGGTGAGTTAGAATTTTCTCGGCTTAGCACTGGGAATAAGTAATATGGAATACAGTGCCTAATGTCAAGAACACACAGATATGTGCGATTTCCATTATCCATTTTTGGCATTAGTTGTGCATTTTAACATTATTTCAAACTGTTTAGGAATTCGTGGTTTTCGATTGGTACTTGCGTCTTTAGACAAATTAAGCATAAAATTTAAAAAAATTCTGACCAGAATGCGAATTTATTGCAGGCGTTGTTATAATTTTATTATGACATCAAATATCTACAAACCCTCCAAAAGTAAATTTTCTGATTTTATAATTTTAAAACGGTATTCCTCTAAAAAGGCGATTAAAAATCATAAGCAGACATCGCACAGGCAAATTTTTGAACAGAAAGTGATAAAACTGGGTTTAACGTTGCAAAATACATCACGACCATGTGATGATCATCCTCAGAAAAAATCTTTTGCCTTTTTCGATTCGTTTATTAAGAGAACTTTCACAGTAGAGGCTTAGAATCATCTGAAAACATAATATACGTAGGCATTCTACATCAACTTTAAGCATTTAAATGGGTTCTTTTCTGTTTATGGCCAGAATCACCTCATATTGGAAACAATAACGTACACACTGACAAGGCAATGTTTCTTTATCCATATGATTTTGTGTAATATCGTGTAGTTCTGTAATTGTAAGCTTAATGCATTTTTTAACATAGGATAAGTAAACATTCGCAGCCTTTTTTAAATAAAGGGCCTTTGAAAAAAAAGTCACACTTCAGAAAAAAATTCTTTCAGGGTTTTAACTCGAAGTTTGAATGTACAGTAAGTATTTCCGAACCGAAGTTAAAATATGTCGAAAATATTAATGCGGGAAAAGCATGAGAGGCTAAATGCGATAACATTTTCAAAAATGGGACAGCTTTTAAGTACTTAAATGAACTCTTGTCTTAAAAAAATTCAAAAAAAAAAGCTGCCCACCTGTAACAGCAAAAAAAGGAATTAATTAAATAATGTTTGTTTTTGAATAAATCAAAATGTTGTAAATCTGTTTAAAATTACCCAGGAAAGAAATTCGCGGCTTTAACTGAACCACAAACCCGTTAAATACACTTTAAGGCGCACATTTCAAGGAAGTTAATTTGGATTTGATCATTTTGTGCCTTGTATACAGGTGGTTAGATATCAGAATTTCTGACTAAGTGTTTTTGATTTAGTTGAGCATTTAATAGTGCAAGTGTTTTGCAATTAAGTTTATTCTTTTTATGTCGTTTTATTTGCCCATAAGTGTTTCATCTGTTTCTTTCTCACATTTTCATACCCATTAACGGAACAAATTGTTCTGACATTCTAACATAGTTATAGCAATGTATCATGTCTGCTTGGCCATGATGTGATGTGAACCCGCATGGTCCTTTCTCAGTCAATATTTTCTTTTGGTTACTTCATGCTTGACTGTTCTTTCACACCCCTCATTGTGAATTTTTAATTGATCGGCATTTCTTACTTTAACTTGAAAATAGTTAATTTAAATCTTGACCTTTTGATGAGCATGATATGCTTTTTGGACCTATTAATCTTTCGTGATTCACTGATTTATTAATTAAAAAGCATCAAAAATAACATCGCATTGATCCTGTAACTGAACTAAAAACTGCATTTTTAATGCTGCTTGTGTTTACTCGCTTATTTAGATTTACGTTTTCCTTTAGGAACTACCTGACAACACGTCTTTGGTACTTTAACTACTTTTGCTAGTAGTCAGTCTGCCTAGGGCACAAAAACTACCAACTCTCTTGAAAAAAAGTATTATTCGACACTTTACGATACGGGCATTACATACCTTGTATTTGATTTAACAAACAATGTACTCTGGGATCTTTAAGGTGCCTATGATCATGCCTTAATTTACTTGTTCTCAATAGGTGTCTTGATTATTTGCTTGGTAGCTACGACGTCTCTACCAAAATTGTCTCTAGCTGAAAGGTTTCACCATCAAAATTGCAATAGAGAGTATATGTGTGCATTCGGTCTTTATGGTTTTTATAACACCATGTTTTATAAGGCGGGAGAATTTCGCCGTCGATTTTGCTGCTAATGTAATCATATGCGCTGATCGTTTGACTTAATACAAGCAACATTATTTTACTTTTTGTCGGTGCTTAGTCAATTTCAATCAGGAGTTAAGCTACTTTACGCATATCGCTCTCTCTAGCATCGATTTAATGAGCCAAGGCGACGGATCAGAGCCGCTGAATTGGCCCTCGCGCGAGCTGTGCCTGATCGCGAGGACGCAGAGGCTGTGGTGAAAGAGCTGCGTCTCTAGCTATCAGGTTGTTTTGGAAGGGCCCGAAAAGCTGAAGCCGACGTAACTCGTCTTCGTCGTGCAGCAGCAGACTCAAGAGACCAACTAGATGAGTTGGTTGAGGCCAAGGCCGATTTGGCCGCACAATCTGAAAGAATTGAAATGTAAGGCTAAAATAGTTCTTACGTAGCATCCGGTGTGTGAGTGGACACTTAATTGAAGCGCCCATGTCAATGCTTCGTTGGTTTAATGTCTCCTAATCTGGTGACAAATTGGGTGTTGTCCAGGCTGCCGTTTTCCGTGGCATTAGGTTATTTTTAATTTAAATTAGAGTATAATTTGCAAAAAAATTCAATTTCCACCAACTCTTGTAGCTCCTACTTCAAGTATGTGCATCAGGTTTTACACCTTTTTCCATTGTGTTAAGTAAACTGCCCCATTGGCTGTTTCTCTTCGTTAAAGATAATTTATTAGAGCACAACCTTTCCTCTAGCAAACAGTCCTATTGTTCTTTCTAACAGTTATCTTATTTCCTCCTAGTCTTAAACGGCGTTTGACGGTGACGCAGACTTTGTCTGCACGCTGTCGGAAGCTGGAAACAGCCAATGAAGATCTGCAACAACAGCAACTAAATGATCGCGATAAAAAAGTGCATTCCGATTATATCTCTCATTTCTTGATAAATGTAGATAATGTCGCTTCTTGAAAAAATTAGCCAGACAAAAAGCCGTCAAATGAGCAATGTTGAATTCGAAAAGTTTTGTTTACGTCTTGAGCATGCCGAGGCGTCGGCTATCACAGGCAACATACCACCACCGTCCCTAGATGGCGAGAACCTTGGTGCCACCTTCCAACAGGAACTCGAGGCCGCTCAAACTGAGATCCCGTACCTCCAGGTCAGTTGCTCTCGTGTTTTTCCTTCCATCGGCGCGCACGTCTTGGACCCACTCGTGGGTTGGTGCTCGCGTTAGTGTTGCTGTTTTCATGTGTCTGGGACATAATCACTAAAGTCGACTGGTTTCTGTTGCTTCCAAAATATCTTCGAACCCTATTCCTTATTTGGCAGCTCCAGAATTCCAAGAACGAAGAACTTGATGTACACATGATGCGGACTTTTTCATTAACCCACTAGCCATGTATGTGTGTGTGTGTGAAAGGTAAAGGGAGTTACAGATGACAATCATCCTCCATTAAACCTTTATAATCGATATGCCCTTGGTAAGCCCATTCCAGGCTTCCGTCTTTATATGCAAAAATCCACTCTCTCGGGCCCGCCTTGGCACAAGGACCCTTCATAAAAAAAATCATTCTTGAATTGACTTTTATTCACACTTTATTCTTGAATGGTCGGTTGTACGACAAATTGCGTTTAGAGCCTTGCCTTCGCCAATAATGTGTTGTCGCACTGATTGATTCATGGCTTTGGAGATCTCAAACTCTCCTTGAATGTGGTTTGGTCAATTTTGCTGTCTTTACAAACCCGAAACACATTATTTGACCTTGCCTATTGCGCCTGCGCCACATGGCTCTACAACTAGATGCCTCAGTCTATGTATGTTGTCTATTGTATTCAAACGTTTTCGCAGATGCCTATCCTACTTCCGTCACGTCTTCCACGAGCTGAAGCTTTTACTCGATTTCCAAAAAATGACACCACTGTCTTCATGCAGCGTTCCGTTTGATCGGTGGGCATGCGCATAACTGTATATGGTAACCCGAATTGAAGCTGTCGTCACTGTTTACTTGTGTCGTGAATATGATGAACAAATTGTGAATACACCATGGCATTTCTTCTACATTGATTTGGACACAAGAGTATGCAGCGAGGATTGATGTATTTGCGCATGAACCTCATTTTCTGGCCCATGGTCTGGTTGCACAGGATTTTCGGGGTTGAAACGTCTACCTCGTACTTTTCAAACTCATCTTGAGGCTCCACTTGTCTACGTTGAAAAGGGCTTCTGCTGCTTTAGCGGCTTTTAGCCAATGGGATTTTACTGGGTTGAAAAGAAACCAAAGCTAAGTGACTTCGTGAACGGCTTAAGCTACGTTCATCTTAAGGCCTAATGTAATATGCCGAAATGGACGGGTGTTTCTTGACAGTTCTGTAGCATGATGTTAACCAGTTAACTATGGTTTACTTCGTGCTTGCTGAAAAGGGGCGCTCAATATTCTGACCAGGATAAGTGTACATGAACACGTCGCATGTGTCTTTGTAAAACAGCAACAAATTGGACTAAAGAGGGCTTTTAGAATCGTACTGTCTTGTCTTAAATCTTGCCCTTGACGTTTAGACCAAGCTCAACGATGCCATCATGCGTCTTGAGCTGGAAGGAGCAGAAGTTTGCCATCTGAGGGAGGTCATATCGGGACTCAATATTGACCTAGACAACAGAGATACCCCGGTTGTCATTGCTCACGAAGCCAAGGTAGCTGCAGAAATTGCTCTGCAGCAACTCACTGACGATCTGACAATTCTCGGGGCTCGTCTTCAATTCGACGTCTCCAGAGCTTGCCTTCTCACACCCGAAGCCACCAGCCTTGCTGAGAGTGTCGCAAGCATCCTCAAGGAGAGGGAAGAGAAAGTCCAATCGGCATGGGATCGCATGAGCAAGATGTCTGCTGAAATGGCAGGCATGAATGACATTGAGCGACTTGAGAAGGAGGTGCAGACACCAAGGCTTCGTGTGAGGTAAGCACTCGACACATTTGTAAACCTCTGTTATCCCTCAGCTTTTGTCACTATTGGGTAGTTGTGTCGAGTAGCTATGCAGACAACTCTTTAACTTGTGATGTTTATATGATGTGTGTGTTATTTTAAAGTAGATAAATTCGGTTAATGAGAAATGGGATAGATACACAGATAATCAGCTAGTTGAGCATCGTGATTTTATCTCGCCATTCTAGCTTGAAACCGTTCTTCAAAGGTCCTTTCTGTGTTGTATCTGTAAGTTGTGCTGGGTACTTAGATTGGCTGATGGCTGCTGTCATACTGACAGAAATTCAGATTCCAATCACATTAAATTGCCTTCCCCTGTCAGCGTGGTTGCTGGCGCACTAATTTCCCTGACTGTTTCATATTACGACGTCTGCTGTCTCCTAGACCTGTCCTTTAGTCCCAGTTCAAACCGACCCAGCCTTCCAGGAACAATGCGAGGAGCAAACAAACCTCTCTTCTGTGATAATTCAACGGAACATTGAACGCATGGCCTCCGAGCTTGGTAATTGTGGCGATATTTACTCCTGAAAGCTTCACTTGTCAAAGAACTCACGAATTCGCTAAATCTGTGTAGCAGTCAATTCCATTCGAGTTAGAGTTTGTGGCATTTTCACATTGCTATTAAGATTTGCCTCGAAAAATGAATCTTCAATATGCTTGCTTGATAGTCGAGCTTTTCCTCCTGTTATTCAATCTAATTTGTGTTTTGATAAGTAGTGGTTGCACTGGATTGAAGTAATCAATCAAATAAGTTGACCTTTCGTGCATGTTTTGGTGCTAATCTCTCTTGGTCTTTACGCTCAATTCACTAGCTGGAGCATCTCCGCGAGGTTGCGTCGAAGTACACACTGGAACGCGCCCTTTTGACGCGAGCTCATCATTTCTTGGAACTGAGTCAAGTGGAGGCCCGTGGTTTTACGCGGAGCCGGAACGACTTTAGTCGACGCTGGCAGCTCACATTAAGCTGCTCGTGGAAAACGGTCTGGGCGGGGAGGAGGCATTGCGGCAGTTGAGTTGCGTGTCTCCCGGCGCAGCTGTCTACTCCGAGAAGGATCTGACGCGCCACTTAAATTACATCGCCACACAACTCGTCTTCTATCATGATCAACAGGCGGTAGGCAAAGTGACTTACATGTGTGCGTTTTGATAATTTAATCGGTGTACTTGTTGTGTTTGGTATGCAACTTGTTCCCTGCAATCTCTTTAGTGCTCCATCAGGCTTTAGTTTGCCCTTATTAGAATTGATCTTGCTCATTTTTCATTGTGAGTACTATAAGTTACTCAGAAGTTAGTGGACAGAAAACCAATGTTTAAATTCAAATGCTTGTCGCCGTTCTGTTTCCTTAGAGTGTGCTTCGGGAAAACGAACGCCTGAAGGAGGAGGTATATTCCCTGAGGCGCAGGGTAGACAAGAATCGGGAGATCCAAAGTGGGTGACTCAGTTGCTCTTTGCGCATTTCCTTTTTCTCACCTCCAGGATGCTATTCTCAAACTTTGTGTATTTAGAGAAGTTGCAGAAACTGAACGAAACTTCGGACTTCCAAGAATCCGGATTCTACTAGGTACTTCGAAAGGTGAGTATTTTCTTGTTGGCATTTAGAAGTAGTAGTTTTAT
>UXSR01005822.1:0-13710 GCA_900604375.1 Mesocestoides corti
TCTAAGAGGGACGGGCTAACAGTCATCTCCCTATTTAGGTTCCCGCTCGGTAGGCGCGTTACAACAAAGCAAGAATTGGACTAGTTATACCAGTCTAGCTCAGGCAACTCTCGCACTACTTCCACTGTCCAAATCAACCCAATCAACTGGCCAGTTAATTATTCCCTTTATTCAAAAATTAAGAATTGAATTACAGGAGAAAATGAAAGCTCGATTCGAAGTAAACTAAGTCTTGATTGATTAAGCCCAAAAAACATAAGCATCAATTGATTATACGTGTGCAAAGTGAGATTTAAGGTCAAATGTGACATTGGCTGCTTTGGCACTTCTCTGAACCAACCTGATTGGAAAACAGCATCGAAAGTGACCTGGTGACCTTATTCCACCCAGCGCGAACACCTGGTTGGTTTTTCGAGCGCGCTTAATTCTGGCACTCTACTAAGGTCGCTTTTGTGTACCAAGTTAACCAATGAAGAATGTCCCTCAGCAGAAAAACAAACGCATGAACCTGATTGGTACGCCGAAAAACAAACCCCTGGACCTCGTATAATTTCACCTAATAATTTTCCCAGTCGTGCAACAAGAGATGTTTGGGGGGGCGGTTTTCTCCGGTCGCTTATCAGTTTTTTTTTTAAATTTGTCCTTCTCTCTTTTACTCAGGTACATAATTCAGTAGTTCATTAAGTAACGGCTTTCGACTTTAATTCAGAGCACATTTCGCTGTTTTAGACACTGCAAAGTGATGTTCTTCGATAGCCTCTATGGGAAACGCCGAAAACTATCGTTTGTTAGATGGCTCAACCAAGTTGTGTCTTCGTCTGCGTGGAGTTCAAGTCCTGCACGACGAACGCAGTTGTTGACCAATGTAGCTTGGATGAAATAACAGAAGCACGAATGACTGAGTAGATGAATGGAATGAATGCACAGGAGTTGGATGAGCAGAAGTCTCCGTATGACTGACGGACACGCTGTGGGAAGGGGTGGGGTAGTGTGTCGGCGAATGATGGACATAAAATCAACAGAATTCTTGGCAAAGGAAATTGGCGATTCACTTTTTTCCAACTGTAATAATTAAAGGCTATCAAATACCCGACAAGCATCGAATGTCGAGGAAAATGAGGGCAGAGTGATGAGGCTAGATCACGTTAGGAGGGAGATTTGGGATCCGAAGTGAGGCTGATAAAATTGAAGGAGTCAGGCTAGATGACTGGTGTGGCCGCCGCGAGATATCTGAGGTGATTAGCGTTTTCAGATTACTGGAGCCAGAGACTACATCTGGTAGAGTGAATGATGAAGCCAGCTGCCAGGTCGTTGAATACCAGGTGCCCTCAAATTAGTGCTCACCAATTGCTGAAGGCTTCGGCATGTATCCTTGAACTACACCGGGTGCCGTGATGTTGCACTGGACCGATTATGTCACATGCGAATATCACGATATTCTGAGCACACCGACACACCACAACTGGAGCTGCGGCAGTCAACAAACGGTTGAGTTTCCACCGAACTCTGGCTCTTTTACTACTTTCACGGCCATCTGTGTGCTAAATGGGTGTGAATTTGCAACGTGACTCCACTTTTGATAACGGCAGATAATACTAACTTTGGTCTGGGGAATGAGCTTAGAGATGAGATAGATAAGAGCCTAGTCATGCCTCAAATCGATTGAATGTGACTTTATTAAGGCAGGGATTTCAAAATTCCACTATGCCCGTATTTTGGCGACTAAAGCGACCGGTAAATAGTTTGGATCCAAAGATACTCCCAGCACACACGTCATCGTCATGTTTCTGTATTACTATTGGGCAATTTATGGGCTCATAGTTTGCAGTATTTTGACCACAATGCATAGATTGGTGGACAGTAATTTCGGAAGGACGTTCAGAGGCTTGTGATCGCACCACGGAAATAACCTCTTCTGTAACTCGAATATGACGAGAAATTTTAACCAAAATGCACCCTTGCGTGCACTGACACGACGCTTTTTGATAATTAGACATTACATTTAAATCGATAATCGTAGTCAGATGGCAACCTTGTCGGAGAACAACTAGCTAGCCTAGTTGAATTGACCTCCCACTGAAATAGGACCTTTTGAGAATTCGACTCGGCTGGGGTATCACGGGGATTAAGAGATCGATGATCTAAGAAAACCTGGCCATTCACTGAACAGCTAGATGCGTGGGACTCACGGTTGTCCAGGTTTGCAAAATTGTGAAATCAACGAGTGTGGCTACTGTGGGTGATGCTAATTAGGCTCGCCGTAAGAAGAATGGAACCGTCTGACCACGAAGTACACGCCAGTTCGAACCTGCTGATTCGCAAACCGCTACAGCTCCCAGAAAACGATTCTATCCAATGCATTTTCTCACGACCTAACGAGAAGGGGTGATTTGAGTCCTGATGCACGTTAACTCATCAACGTGAGTGAATTTGACTTGATTTGAACTCTGGTCAGTGATGTGGTTCGTGGTGAAGGCCGCCACGCGAACTCGCAACCTTCGTTTCCACTCACGATCCACGCAACAACATTAAAACAAGGCAAAGTGTACTTGTAAGTATACAGACGTAAAGAAGCACACAAACACACACACACACACAAAGAGAGAGAGAGAGCGAAACACGTGTGATACGAGTGGGTGCATTTGTGCGAATGTCGTCAAGTTAGTAAAACGCAAATGATCATTGTCAGTGCTCCGAAACACCAGATCATCGTGCAACCACGCTACAACGACGCTGAAGGAGTTGGTAAGAAGAAAAAAAGAAAGGGAGAGAGAGAGGAGCGATTGGTTCGGAAGCTGCCTGCACTGAGAGCGATGCCAAGGTGTGCCCAACGTGACCCCTCAGAAGTACAGGGTCATCACCTGGTCTCGGTTGGTGTCCTTCGGGCAGTAGGGACACTTGATTTTCCTGGAAACAAACACAAACAATTAATGGCATCGATCAAACCATAACTGCTTGGTGGTGGGTCGAGGAGGCGGCGGCGGCGGCGTTAGTGAAATGGCGAGAAATTAGGCCGCTGGCGAGACAACTTTGACCGAAGTCGCCAGGACCAAGTGTTTGTGCGCGGAAACACAGGATCAGGTTATGGCCACAAACAGAACCGCGGGAATGCGTTAGACAACCTAAAGCCGCTTGCGCTTACCTGCCCCTGGCGAAAATGAAGGCAAACCAAGACGGTTAGGCTTACAAGAGGGCCGCAGAGCTGGTGGCACTAATTAGTACCAGTGTACTTTTAAAAAAGTGCTCAGAATTTTGAGGGTAGGCGTTAGAAGCTTCGAATCATTGGTCAAATGAGTGAATGAATGATCCGTGCCTCCAACGCAGTGGGGTGGTTGTGGAGGCAAGGAGAGGAGGCCGACTGACCTGCGTTCCGACGTGGCCAGGGAATTGAAGGCGTCGCGTGAGATGGCGTGGCCGCAGTTGAGTCGGACAGGTGGGTTGGACATCGTGGAGACCTCCTTGATCACGGGGCAGTGGAAGATGTTGTGTCGATGTGCCAACGTATCCAGGTCTATGGAAATCTGTGTTTTTTTTAAATACAAAAAAATGCGCATTAACCAAAAGCGCGTGAATCGCAATGTCTACGAAAATCGATTGCCGACTTCACTGTGGCTCTTTCCGTATTATGGCAGAGCCAGACTTGATCAGCGTAGTGTAGACGCGACAAGTCATTAATCACAATTTGCCAGACGAGGAAATCAAGGCACGCTTATTTCAGTCAGACAACCACAAAATCGAGGGTGGGCGACACCCAGCCACCGATCCTCTACTAATCTTCACATTTCTTGCAAGCTATGATGGGTTTATTGAAAGTAAATCGCCAGACAAAAGGATTTTTGAAAGTTGGACAAAGGATGTGTTAGGTGCAGGGCCTAATTTTTACAGATTTCTAAGCAAATTTATTAAATACATAAATAAAGAGGACAGCGAACTTGATCTTGAAAATATTGTCCATCGTTCCCTATGACCTTGCGCCATGTCTCAGGTAACGCAGGTATACCGTTGCCAAAGAAATTTGCAGGCTTCGAGGCAACCAAGTCATCATCGACGACGAATTTACGCACATCGTCTCCAACGGTTCAGGAACTATTTATCCACTAAGCCGTGCTGCTGCAATGACCGTAACCAATGGCAGTTGGATGAGACCAAGTCTAGTAAATACGCCGCGTGTGGGTGAACTTCCATTCCAAGTTCCAGAGGACCTTCTGAATCGCGCGAGCAACGTGAGGTGGTCGTGCGCTGACATGCAGCAGCAGTATGACTTGCCTGCTTCCTAACCCGCTAACCGGCAGTTTTCCATCAAGTTATACGCTCAGTTTGTTCAACTCTCGGCTGGAGCGTTCCGCAATCACTAGATGGTGATCTGACAACCAGCTTCCAGAAGCTTCTAACAAAGTGCAGCTTTCATGTCCTACCAGATACACAGATACCTTCTTCAAGTGGACGTCTTATTTCGGCGTCAATGTACTGGGTTGACCACGACAATTTTAGGTATGAAATTCTAGTAAGTAATTTTCGAGACCTCGGTTGTGTTTGGTCAAGTTTTTGAATTTTCACATTTGGCGAAAAAACTTGGGAATAGCTATTGGAGCGACTCCAAACGGAGCTGCAAGCTCTTGCTGTGTTTGCGTTGATTCCTCGTCTAGAAGAGCTTGCAATTCCGCAACATTCAAATTTCCAAAGCTGTCCGCTGCGCGGCTGATCACTAAGATCGAAATCACCAATAATTATGGGTTTCAGAGGAAACACAACTTCGGCGCCAAGAGTAGTACAAATTGACTACCGTGTTTTAGAAGCATTTCGTCTTGTCGGAAATCGTGTAAAATGCAGCACCACCATGTGCGCTGTTTACCAGCTGCCACCGTAAGCTCCGCTATTCCGAGAGGCTGCGAAAATCTCTCTATTTTAAGTATAATTTTAAGCTAGAAGAATAATCTGTACAAAGCACGTCATACACCTACTACTACTACTATCCATTTAATCGCAAATAATCACTGCTAAGAGCAATGACAAACGAGGCAAACAAGCGTACAGGCAGCGTGTGGGTGCCGTCAGAATTGCCCGGTGCGTAGTTGGTGAGCCACGCGAAGGCACGCTGGAGTTTGTGCAACTTCGGCAGCACCCTCAAGCCCGACGCGAACGCCGTTCTCAGCGGGTCGATGCTGGAGAGGGAGAGCTGGGCGCAGGCCACGGTGCCGAAGAGGTGCGCGGCGCGGACGAACGCATTCGGACTGGCTTCGCCCTCCATCGGACACATGTCCCCCTCCGCCCCCGCCGCCGCCGTCGCGTCCTCCTCGGTGTCACACAGACTAACCAATGGCAGGAGGGGCAAGGAGACGCCACCGGCGCTGCCAAAGTGGTCCCACGCGCAACCCGTGGACGCTGAGGCGTCCGTGCCCTTGGTTGGTGACTTGAGGGAGAGATCGGAGTAGGGGGTGTTCTCCAGGCTTTGTCCCAAGAACACCAGACTTCCCATCACATGCTCGAAGTCTGGATAAGGAGAGAGGGAACGAGGTTAAGCCAACTTTAGCCGGACCGAAAAATAACCTGGGCAAACACGACGGGCGTGTACTGGCCTTGTTCGTTCGCTACCGCAGTTCCATCGACTTGCAAACACACTAAGTCATAATCTGGGCTGTAATTTAATTCAACAATTCACAAAGTAGAAGTTGGCGATAGGATGAGGCCGTGCTAAAAAACGCCTACACCGTAGGATTGGACCCAGTCTAAGCAATGTTCAGCTCTCACTTACATGACACCTTGATTAAAAGTCCGCATCAGCCTACGGTGAAAACAAATTACGCATAATTAGATTTACTACGCGTGGTTGAAGGTAGTTTTGTAACGTGAAGCGCCAGAATGAAACATCTGGATTTCTGTAAAGCCAAGAAAACTGCTGCTGCTCCTAGGGCGATATGTTTTTATTGCTAATCAAAATAGGTGCGTCGGAACAAGTTTGTGGAATTCCGTTCTGGGGAATTTTTTAATCACTAATTATCAACTGCCACTAGCAGAGATATTGAGTGCATCGCACAGCACGCAAAAAATTGACAAACATTTAAACACCGTTACTTGGTTGCGGTATAAAAAATTGAATGCAATTCACTCGACACAACCAAACAGCGTTTGAGATGCGTATCGCAAATACAATGACATCATCTACGGTTACTTGGCTCGTAGTCGTACCGTCATGAACCAGCAAGAATTTGACGAAATTAACAACTCGTGGGAAAACATATCAAATATTGGTTGACAAAGCATGTAACCGCCCCCACACACGTAGCTCAGGCCTCGGCATTACCAGATTATTGCCTGTTTCGTGGTTGACACAATTTCCACAGACAGTAATGATGGCCAGATGGCGGTTCTAGGGGCTGGGATTAACGCAAAATGTCATTGGACAGTAATCGGAGCCATAGCAGCAAACCGAGGTGCCACCGAGACAGCTAACCAACCAATCCAGGCTGAATGCTTGGAGATGGGACGTGACTTACCAGCGGGGAAGTCGGGCGCGTAAGGCACGATTTTGTGCAGACAAGCAATGACGCCGGCTGGGTCGTTGGCGTGCTTTTGGACCTCCATGAGAAACTCCAGCTTCGCTAGCACGTACTCCAACTGCTTGGCCTTCGGTCCCAGCGTCTCGGCGCTGGCAGCCAACCAACTGAAAACGACCACGCCAACAACGTCAGAGGCAACGCAAAGTCAAGCAGAATTACATAACAACGCCTATTTATGAAAAGCTCGCCAAAGTATCTTACATCAATTACTACTATGGTAATCTGCAAGCAGACGCCGCAATTAATAATGTAGGGCCAATTGCAACGGACTAGAGATGTGTCCTCCGTGCTCGTGTCCGTGTGTGTGTACTAGGTGGGCTAAATTGCTAAGGACTAATTGTACTGGGGCTACGGATGCGTTGTGTGCGTGTTTTAAGTTTGGTTGGCAGCTAACGATGAAAATAGTTGTGAATTTAGGGTAGCAGTCATCGATACCTGTTTAAAACAACGCATGGACACACTACTGTCTTTGTTAAAGACCACATTCACAGCTCCCTCCGAGGGCTTTCGGCCAATTATCGTCTTTGGTGTCATCTAACATTTAAAAAGTTCTAACATCTAAAAAGACGCAAATTTATGAAAGCTCGACCGACGGCACACCCTCTACTGAGTGACACTGCTCCCAGAAAATTTGTAGCATCTTCTAACAAAGAGGCTGGGCCAAATACTAAATGAATGTTATTGTAAGAATGCTGCAAGTCAACCGCCGACATAACCATATACAGCAAAGCTCTATAGTTCACTCAAAATGGACTACTTGTCATTTTTAACAGTCAGTTCTGACATGAACGAGACATCGTGAATTGTTTTGCGTGTTTCGTAATGTGGATTGCTAGAAAGTTTAGGGCATAGGTCACTAGACGCAACTTTTAAACAGGCAAGATGGCGATGGCTAATTCGTTTTCTTTAGTTGCGATCAAAAATAACAAACCAAAGTTATGGTATTCTGAAACTGCAATAAATATATACAAGCGTGGATAAAAAACGAGAGTGAAACAAGGTAAACACGGATAACTTACTTCTTCGCAGGATTCAAGTCTCCGTTTTTGAGAGCGACAACCATCGCACCAACTTCTCGAAACTGTTTGAGACCAATGTCTTCTTCGGAAAACCCGACCTCCTACGAAAAGAAACGACAACTGGTCGGTATATGTAGATTTCTTACAAATAAACATACACATGTACTTCTGGACCGCTGGTGTTTGCACAACTGGAGGGAAATTGCAAATTGAGAAGGAGGCTGAAAAGCCATACCTTGGCAAGTTTGGTGGCCACCGAGCCGTGACCGTTACGAATGAGCTCTTCGATGATAACAGCAGAAAACAACTCGTCTTCTGTCATGCTATCAGCAGTCTTGTAAAGAGGAGAATTCGGAGGCGGATCAAAAGTGGCATTGTGTGAGGGAACATTGTTGGTGTCGGTTGTAAAGTATGAAGCAACATTGGACGTGTCATCTACAAATGTCTAAAAAAAATTGTGCCGATGAATTTCTAAAATTTGACGTACCTTGTCGACGGATTTTTTAAATTTCGAAATGCTGGCGTGAACATCTCGGTGCTTCTTGAGGGCGTCGGAAAAATTTGTTTTTATGTTGGTCAACAACGACTCTATCTTCGTCTTTGATTCATCAGAAAGATCATCACCTACATAAAGAAGGGGCGTTATTTAAATAACAGAAAACCATTGGGCAAATATTCATTGGGGGGAGACACATTAAACAATCGCACATAATTAGATAAAATAGCACTGTTTTAGAGAAATACATACAAGCGCAGTTTGCAAGAAATTATAATGTCAGCGCTTAGATGCTAGCATGTACCCCACATGCTAGCATGACGGATAAACAAGATATTATATTGCAATCAATAATAGGGATACGAGTTGACCATTACAAACTTAGACAGGGCAAAAAGGACATCAGAAAAGTAAATTACAAAAAGGACCTACAGACTGTAACTACGTACAGCCAACTAAGTTAAAATTTTGCGAGAGATACACGATACATAAATAAATTCAGATATTTACAAAAATTTCCGGTTTGTATTTCCTCATTGAATGCGGACAAGGAAGCTATGTGTTTATCCATCTTTGCGTTATACACATTTTTAAAACCAAGGAGTCCGCCTTCGATTTTAGAAACCTCATTGGATAGCACACAGAGCTTCTCCCCGATCCCAGATTCATCTTTAGAGTTCATCAAGTCCAAAGACCGCGCTTGAAAAAAACGTGCACTAAAACAAGCGAGATTTGGAATGACTTTATCAACTTTTGAAAATTAAACAAATTTTTTAGATATCTAAAAAACAATATCATTAAACATTGGGTAAATAGATGCCAAAATTTTCCTTTTAAATTTTAATACAATTTTTTGGCGAACTTTAAATCGAATATCTAGTACAAAACACAATATAATAACCATTTAGAAACAGTATCAAAAGTTTGTTACTCATTACTTTTCTTTATCATATAGAATATATTAACAGCAAGAATTTTGAATTGAATTTATGCTGCACAAACTTCATGTTGGCTGATTTCTCGTTGACTTCATCGTTATTTTGTTAGGCGATTTTATGAAAGTTGAGTTTTAAAATATATTTCACCCTTTTTTATCCTTTTTTACTTGCGTAGACTATAAAATGTAACTAATAAATACTGTTCGGCGATTTTCTATTCATTGTATTATTAATATAACGGTGATTAATTGCTTCGCCTCACTCTGCCACCGGCCCATACAGTAAGTTGTTCAATTGTAGCCCTGGCTTTATAAAAATAAAGTGAGACTTTATAACAAAACAGGAATATTGCAGATATCTATTAGCTGTTTGAATTGCGTTTGTATGTTCACGAAAGATACTTTTGCAAGAAAATTTGTGGATTGATTCGTTTGTGTGAAAGTAAATAATTTGCTCAGAGAACTTGGGAGCGGAATCTTCGAATGTTCGAGCCTAACAACTGTTCTCGTAATTCGTTTGCAGAACTTACTTAAGCATTGGGTTTCAGCCACGGCCTTACTCTACAGTCATAAGGCGCATTCTGTTTGCACAAATCACTATTAATTATGTAGCTTAGTTTTGATTAAATCTGCTGTCAATGTTACGTTTAAAAACACTGTGATGTGAAGCACAAAAATGCTGAAAGTAATGGGTTTACTTTTTCACATTTTTTTATAGTACCAGGAGGACTGGAAACGGTATTTCGGCATTACTCATCAACCGACTGTGAAGGTATCAGTTTTATGCGTACAGTGACTGAATTGTTTTCAAAGTATACTTTCTACTACCTTTTTTTAATAATTTTTTAGTGTAATGAATTAATGTCGCAGAAGCAAGTAGCATCCACTATCACACCGCAGGTTCAATAGAATTTTGGTCTCCCTTTGGTGAGAACCTGGTATATTCCTTACATACTTCAGTGGCACTGATGATACATTAGAGCTCACAATATTGCTCATTGTTCATGAATTTGACTTTTTTAGGAACCGTCAATCCTTAAGTTGCAGAGATGATAACGAATTGCTTTGCACGATCATTTTAATCATCAGCACATCAACCAAGGTGGCATACGACAAGGAGGTCATTACCAACGATGCAAAAAACAAATGTAGCATATTGGTGAACATAGGTCTCTATTTTGTTGATATGGAATTGTCCAAAGTTCATTGATAAAGTCGTTGTTCAAAAGGCATCAAAAGATGAAGCTGTATAAGCGATGAAATGATCACATAGGGCTCGCGTTACACAAATATTGACCGTAGTGGTCAGCTAGTTCCATTTTCATTGCTGCAAAAATTGATAAATTTAGGTATATGCAACCCTTATTTCAATCTTGTAGAAATATAATTAAGTTATTTTTTTTTAAACTTTTTGGAGTTACGAAGAAAAGGAACGGTGAATGTACCTGTACACATGATAATGTTACGAAAGGCGACAAACTATTTGACTTCAAAGTGTTAACTTCAAAATATAGAAATTATTTTTTTTATACTTAGATATTCGGTCTATTAGATTAGAATTGATCTAACATGATTCCAGCCTGGAAGTAATTAAGGGCTATTTACTACTTGCATAGTAGTTACCTGCGTGCTAACTTCCGTATCAATTCACGCGGACGACAATGTGAGGTGTCAGCCAACAGATAATAATCTAGGATAAATGTTCGGGCTGATGAGGGAAAGTTGAGGATCCGTGAGGCTGGCGACATGCTGCAAAAAGGGAAATCCTCTGTCGCACGAATATTTATCTTAGGCCATGTAAGACTCCCGCATCTGAGGTATAAATGCACGCGAGCAAACCCCACACACGACACAACGATATCAACGTGGTTGAGCTCTGAAGTAAACGGTTGTGTCCACGTCCTCCCCAATCTTTTTCTTCGTCGCGGGTATCAGGGAAATGTAATCGGGCCAGAGTTAATTCCATGGTCCCGACGTGGTTCCAGAACACATGCTGGAGCCCAAAGCAACCTAAACACGCATCAGGACATACGATTTGAGAGGACTCAATGCGGCGGATATGATTAGAAGTAATTGGGTTTATACGTATTTAAATATTAGCGTGCTGAGTTGACAAGCACATCGATATATGAAGGCGAAGTTGTTGTACGGATGAAATGATAAAAGCGATGTGGCAAGAAGAGAGAATGACGCGCTCAATAACGCTTCTACTTGTAGCACCAAAATATCGCCTTTACTACGAGTTGGCGTGCTTGTGATTGCAGACTTTATATTCGTTGCTAGTCTTGTCTTAATTGTTTATGGTTACGTCCAGATGAACGTCTGATTTGTGTGCACCTGTTTGTTAACGTCACTGCTGGTCGAATAGATTGTGGTTTTTAGCCAAACAGCATAGCCTAATGCCGCAGATGTTCGGGTAATTAAAAAAAGCACATTTTATTACCTCGAGGCAACCCGTCAAGGCAACGAGGATTGTTATCTCCTAAACACAACTTTGTATCCACTCAGAAGACGTAATCTGTGATTAAACCCTGTGGCTTGGATGAAAAATGAGGGCCGATGAGAATCTAGGAGGAGGTGTAGAAATTAGGCCATTCAAAAACACTGAAACAGAGGATTGGATGAGCTTGGCGTAATCCAGTATGTCTGCGCCCCAGTACGTCACAGTTGTGGCGTCGGATTAGGGCGCAGACATGTTGGACTACCTGGCCTCAGCCAATCCCGTGTCTCTCTGCGATCCAATGGCATGCGGGAAAGGAAGGCAGCCAACCAGAGAAGGACATGACTGAGGAGCAGTATATAAAGAGCGGCGTGGCCAGCGTGGTGGACTCGGATGAAAGGCGCCTGACGCGTGGCTCTGGCTTCTGATTGGTCAATAAAGCCTGTTCTGTTGTACCGGTCTTTTACCTATTAGGGCTCGGGTATTCTACACAGTATGCTTTGTTTGTCAGTGTATCAATTTCATTCCCCATCTGACCTTGAATGGGAATCTGACCACTAGTTCTGATTGGGTAGATCAGGAAAAGGATCTCTCAACACTGACACAATCATCCACTGAATTTATCGACTCGGTTGTGTAGGTGTATCCGTTTACGTTCAAAGCCAGACCCATCCACACAGACCATAGCGACTCTAATCGCGGTGTCCACACGTTGAGTTTCTTGTTTTTCAAATGTCTCATTAAGGCGACTTGTCTCCTACATTGATGCGAACGGCTGCAACCTACACCAAAATTCCTACTGGGTAATTTGTTTTTTTTTCTAAGTGACGGCTTCAAATTCTGGCAGAAGTCACCGGATTTCAGAGGCACCACGGTCAGATGTCAAGTCGGTGGTTAGTGATTTCTTAAAAAAGCGATTTAATGCTACTTTCACGGCTTTGAATCTACACTGTTATGGGAGAAATCAAGTGGAAACTGTACTAACCAAATTCGCTGTACTTCTCACCTGTTTTACAGTCAACAAGTTTGGTAAACTCAATTTACTACACAACAGGGTGACGTTTAATTCGGTTTATTTCCAAGACACAAGTCGTAAGGGTCTAGTAATCCACTTAGAGGCTGGTGTGGCCGAAAGCTCAAACATTACATTTAATACCCCCTCAAGAAATTGTAAATGCAAACTATCGTGTCCTTCGAAATCACTGATCAGCATGATGAAATAAGGCCACAGGAAATGCAATTTTGATCTACAAAACATTTTTGTCGTAGGTAGCAGAGACAAGAGTGTAATGAGAGAAGGAAGACAGCATTGTAGAGGGCAAATTCATTGAGAATATAAGCCATAAGCACAGAATCAATACCAAAGTTGGAAACTGTTCAGTTAATAGCGCATTATCTCTATTAAATTAGCTCCTGAGGTAAGAACAATGAATGGTGGGACAAATTGCGACTACAAATTGTCCAAAAATGAAACCACACGGAATTCTAATAATGCTTCTTGCTAACATCTCTTTGATACATCAATAAAACGCAAGAAATCGCACAGTGTCACAAGGTGTCACGAAGTTCTTTGAAATTTTGTGCTGCAGATGCGTGGCGTTTAAACATACCGGTCAAATACTTGCAGCAGTCTGCTGGGGATGATTTTATTTCAATAATTAATGATCAGAGGGTGTGTGAAGGTTTGTAGACCCAGAGATAAAACCAAAATTTAAAAATGAAAAGTGGGAAAATTAAAGGACTTCAAGAATGACATCTTCAAAGCGCCAGAAACACACAATAATAATAATAATAATAATAATATGACAAACTGGATTATCAGGAGGAGATTTCGTGAACATCACGCCAGAGGCTGGCAAATTTCCGGTCGTCTGAATGCGCTTTTCGGTGTACAACTTATGCACTGAGTCGATGTATCAACCAGGCCCTGTAATCGACAGTCGTGTCAACCTCATCGTGGTGATGATTCAACATCATCATGTCTTCGATTGGCTGTCCCTCGATCGCCAAAAACAAGTAGGACAAAAGTCGCACCCAGCCGTCTCGTGCAGCAGACACAATTTAACTTGACTTTACAACATCTGTCACTCAACCGGAGTTGTGATGTTGAGATATCTGCGTGAAGGCGGTGCTGTGAGTTGACTGACATCACGTCCATTGCCTCGGTCGGCACATGTCTGGACAACTTGGGTATACACACCTCCCAATATTCCACGTGGCTGTCTGGCATCACCGCGTCGCGTCTGAGTGAGCCCAGACAC